>CAUYON010047424.1:0-55014 GCA_963573935.1 Arctocebus calabarensis
CTAGTACATTCCTTTTGGAAAGATATTTGGAGAATACTTAGAGATCTAAAAATAGATCTGCCATTCGATCCTATAATTCCTTTATTGGGTATATATCCTGAAGACCAAAAATCACATCATAATAAAGATATTTGTACCAGACTGTTTATTGCAGCCCAATTCATAATTGCTAAGACATGGAAGAAGCCCAAATGCCCATCAACCCATGAATGGATTAATAAATTGTGGTCCATGTATGCCATGGAATACTATGCAGCCTTAAAGAAAGATGGAGACTTTACCTCTTTTGTGTTTACATGGATGGAGCTGAAACATATTCTTCTTAGCAAAGTATCTCAAGAATGGAAGAAAAAGTATCCAATGTACTCAGCCCTATTATGAAGCTAATTCATAGCTTTCATATGAAGGCTAAAACCCAATTATAGCACAAGAATACAGGAAAAAGGGAAAGGGAGGGGAGGGAGAAGGATGGGTTAGGGAGGGCAATTAGTGGGATCACACCTACAGTGCATCTTAGCAGGGTACTGGTGAAACTTATTAAATGTAAAGTATCAATGTCTTTATATAGTGATCAAGAAAATGCCATGAAGGCTATCTCTAACAGTATGATCAAAATATTTCTGATTGTATATGAAGCACATTCTGCCCTATGATTGCACGAATGTACACAATTATGATTTAATAAAATTATTTAAAAAAAAATAAGTCTCCACTGGGCCTGGTTTACACATGGAGGCATCCTGGCAGCTGGTTAGAGATACTTGTAGGGAGATTAGAGACAAAGAGATGTAAGGAAATTAATGTGGTACAACATGTGTGGCTGCCATTTCTCTCTTAATCACCAGCTCTCTCTTTATTGTGGTAATTAACAACTAATCTCTGGGAAATAACTGCCCTGGGTGCTGCTCATGCTGCAGACACAGCAGGTGCCGAGGCAGAGAGCAGCACCACAGTTGGGATGTCACGCCGGGGACTGAATTGCCTCTGGCCACAGCAGCATGCTACTGCTGCCTGTTTGATTTCAGGGATGCCCTTCTTTAATTTGAATGGTGGTCATGGGTATGGAGTGGCTAACAGAGGACAAGAAATTATGGATTTGTTTATGATAGAAAAAGTGTCATGGTTAATTATTGTTTCCTAGGATGGCTTTTTAGCATGATTCCCAAACCTGACCAATACAAAGAATTATGAGGGAGCTTAAATACTAAGATTCAGAGAATGTACTTCTTGGCTGGGGGCTGGGAATCTCTGATCACCCATTTGGGCAGCTACTGTTTTCCAGGGATGGACATGGCCCAGTGTAGACTTAATGACTGGGGCAAGAAGGGACAGGTTCTTGGATATGGTGGTAGCGGGCCTCTCTCAGAGACATTGTACATAAGACTTTGTTTTATTGTATATCTTTAAAAATATTGAGATTTGTTTGCACAATCCTAGAATAGCTATCACCCTCCTTATGTTTCACAGTTTTTGTAGCTGATTTTATGTCCCTTTGACAGTTCCACATGGCTCTAACATTTCAGACGTCTTTTTCCTTTACTGCCTCAATAATTTACTTTAGAACATTGTGGGGGTGTGTGGGAGGCAGGTCCATTTTCCTCTTGAAATTACTTCATCATTAAGCTCAGAAGGGGTTGGAAGAGGAGATGAAAAAGAGTAAAGTACACAGTTGATGGAAGAGGGAAGAGAAATGACTGGCGAGAGATGGGGGGTGGGAGAGGAGGGACACATTTCGCTAAGAGGCCGGTTTCTTACCAACATGAATGCTATGAAGAAACTGTAAGCCCACAAATGGAACATCCTGCAGAGCTGTTTGAGGGAACATCTCGGTGTCTTGGTAGGGGGGACCTAATGCAAACGGTGGTGAACCCGCTGCGGAGTCATTTCTGGCCCTCCAAGCAGACACTTTCTTGTCTTTGCCTCTCAAAGAGAGGAGCCCATGGGCTGGAAACCACCATCTCGGCTGAAGGTAGCTGATTAGGCCCCCCAGCCTGGCATGCGTGGTTCATTTCCCTATTTTATGCTATTGCTGCTGTACTTCTAATTGCAGCTTTCGTCACAGTTTTTAAAAAGGTTTTTGGTAATTTTTTGAATGGTGAGGTAGCATTTTAATGGTTAATTCATTCTTTTTTTTCCTCCACTACTCTATCTTTTTATGTCTCATGTTTAAATCCTGGCCTGTTCCATGCCGAGTGCTGGGCTGGGTTGAAGAACACGGCTCCCTGACTATTTTCTGCCCTGAAGCTCAACCCCAGAATGAGAAAAGAATCTCAAGTGCAGACAAAATGTCTTGACCAGAAACATGAAAGAACACATTCCCAGAGTTTAGGAAACATCTCCCGCCATCCAGGAGGTGGAAGCTAAGGGGAGCAGAAGGCCAGCCATGGACATAGGCGGGGGAACATATGCCCCCTCATCCCCTGGCAGGGTCCGGGAGGGGTGATGCCAGGAAATGGCAAGGCCATATGCTGAGTCCAGGGTCTGAGGGGCTGTGGAATAAATGACTCAGAGCTGGCACAGGCCTCAGATAGCCAAGGAAACCTCTGCAGCCAGTACAGAGGGTCTTCTGTGTAAGCCCCGTCCACAGAGGTTTTGGAGTCTCGGACCAGAATCACAGATTGGACTGAGATCAGACTGCACTGCCTCTATGAGTGTGCCAGGGCTGCCCCAACAGACCCACAAACTCCATGGCTCAAAGTACAGAAATGTACCGTCTCTCAGTTCTGAAGGCTGAAAGTCTGAGAAGGCATCGCCCGGGTTGGTTCCTTCCAAAGGTGCTGGAGGAATCTGCCTTGTGCCACTCTAGCTCCTGGTGGAGGGCTGTCAATCACTGGGTGTTCTCTGCTTATCTTCTGCTGCATGATCCTGACCTCCACCTTCCAGCTGCACGTGGCTTTCTTGCTGTGTGCTTATGAGTTTAAATTCCCTTTTTTGTTAGGGTGCCAGTCACATTGGATTAGGGTCTACCATAAGGACCTCGTTTTTATCTTAATTGCCTTTGTGAAAACCCTATTTCCAAATATGGTCTAAATCTCCAAATTCTCCAAATAAATTCACCTTTAACAGAAGTGAACTTAAAAGACAGGAAACCAGCTGCATTTTTCTCTGCAACTGAAGGACAATGTTCATTTTGGGGTAAGCAAAGAGCTATCAGTGACTAGAGGAGAACCCACATTAGGATCTGAATGCCTGAGAGCACGGCGTTTTCAGCGTTCAGGGAGGAAATGAGTAAAGAGTAAGTGCAGAACTTTCTTTTCTGTGGATTGGCGTTTCCTCAGAATAGGGAGGTTTGGTCAAAGGACTTGAAAGAGTGGGCTATGAAGAGAGGAGAGAAAATTAAAAGGAGAGGCAACAGCCTCAGGGTATTCCTCCTCCGAGTCCTTGCATGCCATAAAGGAAGTACCATGTTAGGTCATGTTACAAACTCTTCATCTAGCTCTGTGCGTTTTTTGCTTTCTGGAGGTGCGCTGCCTGTTAGGTACAGTGCTTTGTGTGGTCCACATAGTGCTCCTTTGTGGACCTGTGTGTGCTAATGGGGGACACGAAAAGCAGGAGTGTTACTTGTTTGTTAGGTGCCTAAACCCTGCCTGCCTCCCCTGCCAGAACAAAAGGCCTACTTGGTCCTACCTTGAGAGTTCTGCTGGCAAGACCCTAGCTTGGCAAAGCCTTTCAGCAACCTGTGGAACCTTCCTTCCCAGCCCCCATGCCCAGTATAAAAACAAGCCTCCAACCACGTTCAGGGCAGCCGCCATCTCTGCCCAGGTGGGTCTCAGTCCCCTTTCATTAAACTTGGCCTGAACCTCTCCTGGTCTCTCTCTGGGTACACTGCTGAATCCTTTCTTCTTGTCCTGAAAAGGGCCCATAGGCAAGATAATCTCTCTTTCCTCCCACGCTCCCCTCTGCATTCAAAGAGTCCAACCCAAGGGAACTCCATAGGAACTCTCAGTCTGACATCATGTAATGTCACTCTCATCAGAACTCCTTCCCTTTCCACCCTCCATGGAGTCATCCCAGGCTTCATCCAACCAGGCTACAATAGCTCTTCTCCCACTCTCACTGGGTCCTCACACCCCAAACTGGAACTCCCTTTTCTGTCAGGCCAGGCCTTTTATCCAGTCTTTACTTCTCCCATGGGTTAAAAGCTCTAGGGAAACTCAGGCCTCCTGCCCTTTTGTCCCCATACTCACTGACAATCTCAGCGACTCCTAGACCAAACCAAGTCATCTCCTCCCTGAAACACAGCCTGTTATCCCCTCACCTACCCATACAGCCTATCACTAAAGCAACCTTGGCAGGAACTCTTTTCATCTGGGCTGCTGAAGGAGCCCCAGGAAAACTATGCAGGAACTCAAGAATTACTCCTTTACTTCACTTTTCCACTTACCTCGATGACACTAGCATCTTTTTCCTGTGTATGCGTACTGGCAGCTGCACTCTGGTCCTGCTTTCCCCTAACATATCCCTCCTCTTAGACAATGAGCAGATTCCAGTCCCCTTTTACACCCTACTTAGAGCTAAACATGCCATCCAATTAATCCCTCTCCTAGTAGAACTAGGTATCAAGGCAGGGGTTTCAACTAGAACTGCTGAGCTAGGAATTATTACCTATCAATTCCAAATGATGTCCACTGAACTGGCCACAAGCTACCAAAAAGTTTCTGATCAGTTGCAACTCATACAAGATCAGGTAGACTCCCCCCCCAAACCAATTCCCTGGCATGAGTAGTTCTCCAAAACAGTAGAAGTTTGGATTTGCTCAAGGTAGGGGTAGGGGGCCTTTGCACTTTCTTAAAGGAAGCATGCTGTTTCTATACCAACAAGTCTGGGTAGGACTGTGGCCTAGTCCCAGTGAGTATTATCTGACTCCGGGAACAAGCTATCTGCACTCTCAAAATGAGGAATCCTGGCTCAACAGCTTATAGGGATGCTGGATCACACTCCTCTTAGGCCCCTTTATTGCAATTCTACTGTTATTAAACATAGCCTCTGTATCATCCAATTCCTGTCTTCTTTTATTCAAGACAAGACAAAAATGATGTCAGCCATAGTTGCAACCCAATTTCTATTGCTTCCTGAACCCTCTTTCAATATACCCCAAACAAATATGGTCCTACTAACACCAGACTCATCCTACTGAGGATATCTACGGCCCTATCCAGCAAAAAGCAGTTGTGGAAGACTGACCCTCAACCCCATCACCCCTTTTAACAAGAGTTAGGAATGTTAAGTGCTTAAACCCTTCTCTCACCTCCCCTCCCAGAACAAATGCCTATCTGGCCCCAACCCAAGAGCTCCACCAGAAAGACCCTAGCCTGCCAACACCTTCCAGCAACCTGTATAATCTTCCTCCCACTATGGTCAGTATAAAAACAAGCCCCCAGCCACTCTTGGGAAAGCCACCATCCCTACCCACGTAGCTTTCAGGCCTCTTTCATCGATCTTGACCCAAACCTCTCCTTATCTCCTCTCTGGGTCCACTGCCAAACCCCTTTCATTACTGAAGGCTCAGTACTTGTAACAGAGGTCAAATCAATGAGAACAATGAATAAGAACAAATTGGTTGAGGAAAAAGGAAAGAGAACATTATTAATTTGTTGGCAAAAGAGGAGGGCAATGGATTAGCATCCCAAAGACCACCATCCTGCCTTTAAGTGGAGTTTTCAGCTTTTTTTTAAGGGAGTTTTCAGCAGTCGGAGTTATGTCTACATCCCTGTGGTCACATGTTGTGGCTTTGGGGTATTATTTCTTAGCTATGATTGGTAGTTTTGGTTGTGGGTTATTGTGATCTTATTTCCAGTGATGATGATTCTGTCACATTGAATAATTCTGTTGAGCCATCTCCTGTGGTTTAAGATAATAGAAAACAAAGATCAAAAAGCATTTTTCTGCCTCTTTGATCAGTGACCTTGGGAAGAAATGCAAGTTTTAATTCCCCCAAAGGGAGGAAGTTGTATTTATATATATTTTTTATATATTGACTGTGGATAAAAAGGGAAAGACCAAGTCAGTCAGGGAGCAAGGCCTCTAGGACATCCGCTCTTGACCCGTACAGCAAATTTTCTAGATTACATCATTCCCACATCTAACCTTATCTCGAGATAAGGGGATTAAATAATAATTCAAATTGAGTTATTAAATCAATGTTTCCCCTTTAGTTATTAAAGGGGAAAAAAACTAGAGCCCAATCAGTGGACTGCAGAACTATGTAGAGACAATAGTTGAGATCTTTAGTTGTCAGAATGGGAAATAGATTATTCCCAGACATCTTTATTTATTACTATATTGAATATGCCCTTTATTGTCTTTTATTAACTATGCTACATGTTGTTCCCAATATAAATTTAAATCTGTCCCTCACCCAAATAAGTTCAATACCTGGAAAAATAAAGTAAATCATAATAATTATTTCTATTTAAAATTATTCCATAGAAATGAAATATAATAATAGGAGTGGGAAATGGCATATGTAATGAGAATAAGATGGAGTCTATCAGGCTGGGGCCAATGGTGTGGTCAATTTAGGTCATGCTTGACCTTTGCTTCCTATCTCCCATTCTCATTATTTTATAAATTTAGCTCTGACCCTAAAGATGTCCATCTTGAGCAGTTTAGGAACATTGATTTAGGAAATTAACTTTCCTTATAATAGAAAATTGAGTTATTATTTAAAATAAGGTTTACTGTGGTCTTTGCTTTGGGAAGATTGATTTAGGAAATTAACTTTTAAATTGAAAATGTTGTAATAGATTGTCACTGGATTATGGTGTTTATTATTTCCAATAAGAAACAATGTAGTCTTTGCTTTGAACTATTATGTATAAAACTGTGATTCTGGAAATGGAAGAGCAGAACGGTCTTGGAAAGGATATTCTCACTGTTCTCCAGAATTGCTGGCTTTCTGACAATTAAAGTTTGGTGGACCTATCCCTGTCTCTGCATATTGGCTATATAGGCATATTACTATGCCTACGGGGAGAATCACAGAATGATTACTCAATATCTCAGTGGGAGCCAGATATTTTTATACATTCCTTTTAGAGAAATGGAAGGAGGATATGAGGAGCACAAACAATTCTATTGAGGAGGAACAAGTGGTGCTAGGGAGGAGTATCAGCAAATATTTCTGATACTATGCATTTATTTAAATATTTATATGAATGCTCTCTTTATTTTGGAAAGGGAGTTAGTTTTTCTGTTAACTTTGGTACTTTATCTTTGAGGATGTTGAGTTTTGTCTATTGGTTTTTGTTGATAATCCTGAATTGTCAAATAGAAGAATGTATTTTCGCAACTTAAATGTGAATTAAGTTGTAAATTAAATAACCCATTTAAATATGGGTTAATGAATTGCCTCAGTCTAATGCACTGTTTTAGGAGAGGAGGGTAAATTTTGCTTATGCTTCTGGGCCAAGTATGTGAAGTGCCTTGTTCTTATCTGAAACATTTTTGTTTATTATCCCTCAATGACCATGTCAACCATTTAAAGTATAGCTATATTCCAAATCTTGGAGAAAATGTAAAGAATATTTTTTCTCTTATTGTCTTCTTTTTCTTTTATTGTTTGCCCTCTGCTACCTTTATGAAAATGAGAAGTTTACCTTAGGCTTGACTTAGCTTCTCTCAGGTTCTAACATTTATGTCAAAAACTTTGATTTTGCTCAATTCTTCTCAATTGAGAGAGGGAGGAGACTCACACAGATTCTCAGAAATCTATCTTGATTTAGCACCAAGAAACATTCACCCTCAATCATTAACCTCTATTGTTGTTTCTACAACCTATTTATTGACCATTGCACTGCAAGGTTTAGTTTTCATTGTATTCAATTAGTTGTGGCTCCTATTGTCGGACATCTGTGCTTACAATGATAGAAATCCAACTGAAATGACTTTGGAAGAAAAAGAAAGAGAAAAAGAGAAGATGAAAACTGAGGTAGGTCACAGAAGAAAAGAATGAGCAGCTGGAACAAGTACAATTCTGGAGACCAAAGAGATAGGAATTAAATTTCTGCTCCCAAAATGAATCAAAAACCTTCAAACTCATTTCACTCATCTTCTTGTACTTTCCCTCCCTTCTCTTAATCTTCTTCAAGAAGCAATAGACATGTCTGCTGGCAGTTCCAGCATCTTATTCTTTATGTCCATAAAAGGGAAGAAAAAGCAACTATATTCAAACTCCACATCTGAAAACCCCAGGAAAGGTACAGCTCAGAATACTTTTATTGCCATTTGAACCAATCTGTGGCTATGTGGGTGCAGTGGCAAGTACTTTAAGTGGCAACTCCCACCATCCCAATGTTTTTTAAGCTACAGATTACTACTCTTTTAAAATCAAATTAGTGCCTCTTAAATGGCATTTTTAAAACAAAATGAATGAGGTTAAAATAGAAAGGCATAGATGAAAGTGCATCCCACTTAGTTAGGAATTGTTTTGTGAAACTTTTGATTCTAAAATATGTATATGTAATAAACCTATAATTATTATTGCAGCACAATGTGAAAATGTATATTTCTTATTGTAGGTTATACTCTGAAAGGGTTCATATTCTCTCTTGACTGAATGTTTTACAAATCTTATTTCTCTTAATAATATCTCCGCTTTCCAGATTTAATGCTTTTGTTGGCCTTTCAAGAAGAACAGCCTAGAAAATAATTGCTTAACTACATAATTGCTTCACTTGTCATTACCTTATTGGTTTAACGGTTAGATACATTTACTTCTCCTTTGGAGTCCAAAGTCAACGGTTTTGTTTTGTGTATGTGCTTCTGTCCTCACTCGAGGTCACACTGTGTCCCACAGTCCAATTTGGGAACTGACCTAAGTAAGGTTCTAGTTGTTAAGCAATGGTAGGTGCCAAAGAAACTTAAGGTGACTGTTTGATATGTTGTGGAAAAGGCAGTCTTATGTGTTGACTAACCCATTTTTCTCTTCCTGGGATACTGGACTGCTTGTTACTTTTTTTTTTTCTTTTTGAGACAGAGTCTCACTATGTTGACTCAGTAGATTGCCATAGTGTCAGAGCTCACAGCAACCTTAAATTCTTGGCCTTAAGAGATTCTCTTGCCTCAGCCTCCCAAGTAACTGGGACTATAGGCGCCTGCCACAACATCTAGCTATTTTTCTGTTGGGGTTGTCATTGTTGCTTAACTGGCCCAGAATGGGGCTGAACCCACCAGCCTTGGTGTACGTGGCTGGCACTGTAACCACTGTGCTATGGGCACTGAACTGACTGCTTGTTTCTAATCATCCTTTGAAGTCGTTTTGTGCGTGTCCAGTGAAGAATCTTCATTGAATGGTGATGCCAATAAGAAATAAACCATTGATTTATTTTTTAATTTTTTTTTAAATTTTTTTGCATTTTTTTTTTTGGCAGGGGCCGGGTTTGAACCCACCATCTCTAGTATATGGGGCCAGTGCCCAACTCCTTGAGCTACATGCGCCACCCAAACCTTTGATTTCTTAAGCCACTGAAATTTTGTAGTGCATTAGTTAGTTCTGTATAGTCTAGCTTACTCAGACTGGTTCAGAAATTGGTGCCAAAAGTAGGGTACTATCATACCAAAAATACTAATTCTGCTGTCATTGCTCCATGGAAAAATCAAAGAGACAATGAAGATAATGGAATATGAACTGTATTTCTTCTTTTGTTGTTTCCATCACTATTGTTAGAGAAGTGAACTGTATTTCCATGAGGCTGGTGTACAAACTGTATATAGACAAGTAACAAAAGATTAGTTTGCAAGGATAGTGTGGTATATTTCATGTTATTTGTTGACTGAGGCAAACTCCATTTTAAGATCCTCATTCCTTTATTCATCTGTATTTACTAAGAAAAAGACTCTAAAAACTAAAAACCTAGTTTTCAAGCCTCCCTTGGAACTGATGGGATCTTGATGTATATTTCTGTCCAAGAGCACATAACTATTTTCCTGTTTTGAGAGTGGATGTGAGTTCTGGATGTACATCCAAACACTACAAGACAAAAGAATTATGAAAAAAGCGAAAAGGCTGGTAAGAGGTATATCAGACTACAGGTTGAAATCTCAGTTTACAAAAGTAACAGTTTATGTCTTATTCATATTACATGTTCATTGATATTGGCTTTAGCCTTGATCTATGTCATCTTCCCTTTAGGACCTAGCTGGACGTGGTAGACTCCACGTGGAAGACTGCCATGTGAAAAGAAAATGAATTTGGTGAGCCATGAACTGGTGTTAAAAGTTTGTTGTGGATGTGACCCATGTGACTTATACTCACATTTTATTGCCCAAGGCAAGTCATATGGTTGTCCTGATGCCTGACACCAATTGGATAAGAAACTATCGCCATCCCAAAGAGAAGAACAGAGCTATTTGTGAACAAAAATACAATTCATCACAGTCTAAACTTCTGATCACAAATATTTAGTTCATGCTCCTTTTCATGCACAAAATATATTTGAATGAGTGCCCCTCCCTCGTGCCAAGAAAGAAAACCCAAAAGTCCCATTTAATCACAGCATTGGCAATGAAGTGTAGGATCTCATAATAATCTCTACATCAGTCTAGATGAGGGGCCTTTTGTTCTGAAAACCAATAAACTAAAATGGCAAGTCTGTCCTACCTTCATCCTTCCTTACAACCCCACATGCAACAGTGGAACAGGAACAAGAGAACTTTGAAAATAGGAAACAGACATTAATCACTTGTCCAAAGATATTTTGACATTATTCAGGGCAGATATTGCAAAAGTTTTCTACCCTAGAAGTGGGAAATAATCCTTGATTAGTCAGTGGTTCTACGTGCTTAGAAGAGCTCCACAGTTCATTGTTTTCTATGGCTCTTAGCTCCACCTTCTGGAAAATCTTTTCCATTACTCTTGGCCACATTTGAAGAGGCACATATGCCCCTCCCTAGGAATTGAGCAATTGTCACAGTCCATCTAATGGAAAAAAAAAATTGGTGTTCCAAGGCAATATTTTGAGTCCTAAATAGTCAGTTTTCTTTAGCCCAGGCTTATTCATATTGCAACTCTCCAAAATTTTTTCAGTCTCTTGTTTATTTAATTACAACCAAATTCACATAGTAATTACACCTGTAAGATTTGTTCGGAGATTTGTTATTCTCTCACCAACTCCTTCTCTAGACTTGATTTTGGACATTTGAGTCTATAAAGCTCCAGAGGGAAATCCATGTTCTTAGTCTCATTTTCCTGAGCCATTTTATTGAGCTAAAGGTAATAAATGGACACTATCTTAATCCAAATGTTTAAATAATTGGTTACAGTTTCTCTCATGGCTTGGAGTTTAGTTTTTGTCATGAGAATGTGTTTTAATATGTTTATTGTTTTCTAAATCATTTCTCAATTGAGAGGAAGTTTCTTCTTCTTGACCTACATGTTTAGATATTCTGAAACTGGCAAATTATTTTCTGGTCTCATGTATTTTTAGAGAACATTGTCAAATGCAGCCAATAGTAACAAAGGCACAATACTAACATTGAATATCCCAACTACTTCACCTAAAATCAAGAAGCTCATTAGGTTTATTATCTGCCTTCCAAGTTGTTTACGGCAAAAATTTTACTGAATATTTCACCAACAAATAAAAAGTATTATCCTACTAAGCTTTAAAGATAATTTTTTTCTTGATCAGTTCTAAAGACAACACTATATACCTTTTGAGGTTTTGTTTTATTCACTTTTTTCTCTCTTATAGTGGCATTTGACTTCCAGTAGTGATTTTGTATCAGTCAGGACAAGCTACAATAACAAATAATCCTCAAATCCTAATGTTTTACAACAACCTGCTTCATATTATATACCCCATGTTTACTTGTTACTCTGTTGCACATCATCTTCACACTGGTACCAGGTTGATGGTGAAGCTTCCACCTACAACATAACAAGTTTATGACAAAGGTAAAAGAACATGGAAAACGTTTCTGTCTAGAAATGAAACATGATGCTGAATCAAATAGCACTGGTCAAAGCCATATGAGCAATCTTGGTATTAATGAAGCAGATAATTATAAGCCTTTCCCAAGAGAAAGGAAGGAAATATTTCTGTATAAATCACTGGTACACAAAAACTTAGGTACAAATGATGTTTCCACTGGAAAAGTAAAAAGAGTTTGGGTACTTGATGAACCATTGAATCACTGCCTCACCTCTAGAATATCTAAGCCAGTGTTTCTAATTATAAATGTAATTATTCCAATCTGATACTTAACCCATGTTAAGATTTTATTTTTGTTCAGTAACTAATCATCTGGCTTCTCTTCACTTCCGATGCATAACTGTCAGGTTTATTGTTATTTACTTTCATTTCTTCTTATATTCATTTCTACTATTTCTTCTTACATTCCTTTATTTGAAAATTTAGGGATAGCTGTTTATGTTTTCTGTACTTTCACCCATGGTATATTGTTTCCACATAAGTTTTGTAATTTCAGATGGTGAAAAATAGTAAATGGAAATTTATTTGAGGGAATCCTAATGGTTAGGGATTAGGTGATTAACCATTTTGAGAGGATTCTGTTTGCTTCTGCTGAATATCACCAAATAATCCCTTTTATGTTCATTTCGTGGCTTTATAGACCACACTTATACATATTATACATTTGGATACCAAGCATGTTTTTTAAAATAGGCTGACACATGAGGGGCATTGTGTAAGGAAAGGTGATTTTGACTTAACAATGTAGCTGGGTATAGCAATATGATAGCTGGTTACTTCCACTTCTATTGGGTAGCATTGTGTTAAAAGTAGTAGTTACAAACAATTTTAGAAAAATTATAGGAGAGTAATAAGGAAGACTTGAGGGGCCATTTCACTGCCCTCAAAGAGATTAATAGCAACAGAGGCAAATACTGGAGAAAAAAGCAAGCAGACAGACAAACAAAAACAAAACCAAAACACTACTTAGCCATGTTCTTCAGTCCTTCATTTCCTTCTTGGAAGAAACCAGAGTAATGTTTCCTGTGCACATTCTTGTCTTCTTTTCCAGAGACAATTAAAAATTTTTTTTTCCTTTTTAACAGAAAAGATGATGTCCTATTCTAAAATAAATCAGTGTACATATGGTTTTTAAATTTTGTTGCCGTTAAAAATAAATTTTGGGAAACAGGAAAAATTATCCAATATTAATAATGGTGACATACCAAAACTTTTCAATTATTTGTATTTCCCAGATCAGTTTTTACCTCACTTACTTTTTATTTATTTTAAAATCATAATACAGATAATGTTTGAGGCAAATATTTTAGATGTTTTAATCTTCTTTTCCATTTTGGGGGGGGGTTAAAACAACTGAAATTTATTGTCTTACAGTTCTGTCTGGAGGCTGACAAGTCCAAGATCAAGACACCAGAAAATTTGGTGTCTAATGTGGTCCTATTTCCTGGGTCCTCAATAACACCTTCTTGCCATGCCCTCAGATGGTAGAGAGGACTAGGTAGCTCTCCAAAGCTATAAGGGCACTAATCCCATTCAAAAGGGCTCCACTCTCATAACTTAATCACTATCCAAAGGCCTCCTAATATTACTACCTTGAGGGGCAGGAATTCTACATATGAATTTGGGGAGAACACAAACATTCAACCTTAACAAAGGATTTATAAGTATTTATCCTCCCCATTCTGGAACTGACCCATGACTAGAGCTCAGGGCTAGCCCACTGCTCTGGATACACATGCTTCTCTTTCCCATCACATGATTCCCAGAGAAATTGCAGCCCTTGCATGCCTCCAATGGCACTATTCCAATAACAAACAACAGAAGAAGCAAGCATGTTCCCTTTTCAAATGTAATATTCCTAATCTAGAGTCTAACTTGAAGCTACCACTTACCAATCCCTTATTTTCTTGGCATTTTTCAGTCCATTGTCTTTCTATACATTCTTCTTTGCAATATACTTCCAAGAGATAGGCAGAACAATTATTAAAGGCATACATTGGGGATATCACGGGTTCAGTTCCAGAACATCACAACAAAGCAAATATAGCAATAAGCTGAACCACACAAATATTTTGGCTTCCTAATACCTATAAAAATTATATTTAGACTATACTGCCATAGTCTATTAAGCGTGCATATCATAATATCTTTAAAAGTGTACATACGTTATTTAAAAACCTTATATTGCTAAAAAATGTTAATAATCACATGAGCCTTCAGCAAGCTGTAATTTTTTTGTTGGTAGAGGATCTTGCTTCAATGTTGATGGCTGCTGGCTAATCAGGATGGAGGTTGTTAAAGGTTGGAGTGGCTATGGTAATATCTCAAAACAAGACAACAATGAAGTTTGCTGGTTGATGGACTCTTCCTTTCATGAAAGATTCTACTTTAGCATGTGATGCTATTGGAGTTCATTTTATCCACAGGAGAATTTCTTTCGAAACTGAAGTCAATCCTCTTAAACCTGGCCACTGCTTTATGAGCTAAGTTTATGTAAAATTCTAAATCACTTGTTGTCATTTCAATAATGTTCACAGTATCTTCACCCAGAGTAGATTTTATTTCAAGAAATAACTCTCTTTGCTCATCTCTTCTCAATGTATGTCGGTGTAACAGTTAGTGCAATAGTGCGAAGATTCCTTTTCTTCCTCCTGCAAACTTCTCCATTTTAGTCAGAAGAATATCATAATAATGTCAGATCCCTTGCTGAAATCTGAGTCCCAGATGTCTTGTTGTCACAGATAGCTGTCACTCCTGAGGTCTGGAGGTCTGTCCCCAATGGAGTCCAGATTCTTGAACATTTTCTCGAGGGTTGTGGATGGGTGCGGACTGTTGCTGATCTGTGCTAATTATCTGGCTTGGGGGTGCTGAGAGGAAAGTGAGCCAAGAGGAAGCAGAACTGGAGAGGTGGTCCCCTGAGGCACTGAGCGGCAGCTGCCTCGGAAGAAACAATGGCAGTGGGGCTCGCACCCCTGGGGATGTTTTGAGGAAACACTCCTAGTCCATCATGGTGGCCAGAGGATGCTGGGCGGCTTCTCCCGTGGCAGTCACCGGCAGAGCTGTCCTGCAGCCCATTTTTTTTTTGTTGTTGTTGGGGATTCATTGAGGGTACAAGAAACCAGGTTACACTGATTGCATTTGTTAGGTAGAGTCCCTCTTACAATTGTGTTTTGCCCCCAAAAGGTGTGGCACACTCCAAGACCCCACCCCCCTTTAATCTTCTTTTGTGTCGTGTAACTTTAAGAGCACCAGGGAATCTTGAAATATTTATTCGCCACTCAAAATATTATTAGAACATATCTATTTTGTGTCAGGCTATTAATCAAGAGCTAAACTAAAAGACGGTTACCACTCTGTAGGAGATTATATTTAAGCAGAACAAGTAAAACCAATAAAAGTACAGAATTTTGATTAAAATAAGATGTGGCAAGGACTCTAGGATGACTGATTCTACCTGGGAACATCCTAAAATGGTCCCTGGGGGAGAGAGTATTTGCATGCATTTTCCAGTTGGGAAAGTGTCTTCATTTGTTTGCATTGCAGTAAAGATATGAGACCTGAGCCTGGGCAATTCATGCAGAAAAGAGTTTCTGCAAGCTGGACACTGGCAAGTGTGGTGCCAGTAGCTGCTTCTGGTGAGAGCCTCAGGCTTCTTTCACTGGTA
The DNA here is from genome assembly GCA_963573935.1 of Arctocebus calabarensis. Taxonomy (NCBI): domain Eukaryota; kingdom Metazoa; phylum Chordata; class Mammalia; order Primates; family Lorisidae; genus Arctocebus; species Arctocebus calabarensis. The sequence goes on from CAUYON010047424.1 coordinate 15,598, forward strand.
GTGGAAGGTAAAGGGGAGCTGGCACATGTAAGAGATAAAATGGGGAGAGGAAGCAAGAGAGAGAGAAAGGGGGAGGTTCTAGACTCTTTGTAACAAACAGCTCCCATGAGAAATAATAGAAGGAGAACTTACCGCCCTCCTTCAGGGAGGGCATTAACCTATTAAAGAGGGATTTGAATCAATGGCTCAAATATCTCTCATTAGGCCCCACCTCTAACATTGGTGATCATATTTCAACAGATTTGGTGGAAACAAACATTCCATATCTAAACTATAGCAGAAACCATGCACAATTGAAAATGTATGTGTATATGAAAAACTGTGCTGATGTGGAAATCAGGGATTATATAATCACGACTAGAGAAAAGAGTTGTAGGGTTTGATGCCCACAAGGAATTCAGGCAGCAGATGCTTCTGCACATGTGGAATGATGACAAGAAGAAACAAGTCGAAGAGGAGTTAAGGGGAAGCCAACAGGACATAGGGAGAAGAGAGAGCTGCAACGACTAAGGAAAAATGGCAATGCTAAAATCAGAGTATAAAGAAGGAAGGAGGATGGCAAAGCTATGAAGTCATTTCCATGAGGCAATGGGGCAATGAACTTGGAACTGCTGAGTTAGCAGCAGTGATAGATTCGGTGCCAAATCTTGTAATGGAACACAAATCACATAGAGATAAAGAAGGTTTTCTGCAGTGAAGCAGATAGTAGAACCTATCCATATATCCCAAATATCGAGGGCCCGGGAGGTTCTTTTCCAGGCATCAGGAACACTGGGGAACCCAGAGAACTAGATATGATGGATCCCGGTACAGAGCTCACCTCACAGAGTTGTCAGGCACTCCCCACTGAGAACAACTCCTTCTAAATGATGCCACTGTGTTTAGCTAAGACTTTTGTAAAGCTGATCAGTTGGTATCTTATTGACTTCAGGAGAGAAATGGAGCAACTTGCAAGATAAGTGGGAGTTAATATTATGTTAGCACCTAAACACACCATTCATGAATACCTGGAGAGCATGACTGCTCTGTTTATTCTGAGCCTAGTTGTGTTTTTGAAAGCTTTTAATTAATTAGTCTTATTAGCCTTCATTTGGATTCAAATGCTAAATAATAACCTCCTAACTTGTAAATGCAACCCTTTTAACTAGAGAAAAGCTCAGGGCTGTGCCTGTGGCTCAAAGGAGTAGGGCTCTGGCCCCATATGCTGGAGGTGGCTGGTTCATACCCAGCCCTGGCCAAAAACTGCAAAAAAAAAAAAAAAAGAAAAGAAAAGTTTACATAAATTTTCACCCAACTATAAGCTCTCTTAAAACACTGTACACAAAGGTCTCAGCTATACTTTGAATAGTATGTATGACAAATCAAAGACTAACAACTTCCATGAAGGTGTCAATTTGTATCTCTCTCAAAGTCATTGTGACTAATAAGTCAGTGTTCTCCAGAGAAACAGAACCAATAATATACATACATACATATATATATATGTATATATATACCTCCTATTGTCTACAGGTCACGTTTGTGCACCTCTTATACTTGCGGAAATCAAATGTGACTTGAGTACTACAATATTAATGCAGTTTTCTTTTCTTTTCTTTTCTTTCTTTCTTTGTGAGATAGAGTCTCACTTTGTTGCCCTCAGTAAACTGCTGTGACATCATAGCTCACAGCAACTTCAAACTCCCGGGTCAAGCAATTCACTTGCCTCAACCTCCTGCCTGAGTAGCTGGGACCATAGGTACCCACCACAACTTCCAGCTATTTTTAGGAATGGGGTCTCACTCTTGCTCAGGCTGGTCTCTAGCGGTGAGCTCAGGCAACCCACCTGCCTTAACGTCCTAGAGTGCTGGGATTATAGGCGTGAGCCATTGCACCTGGCCAAATTTCACTTTTTCAATGCATCCCCCTTCTATGCTTAATTTTTCTTCTTAGCATTTAATCACTTCTACACAATATGCACTTTACTTATTTAGTGCCGTCTTCCCCTGCTCACTGGCAAGGATTGCTTCTATTTGTTCGCTACTGTATCCCTAGCACCTAGGGTGGTACCTGGCACATGGCAGGTGAGTGATATACAGAGGGTGCCATAAAATGTATACGCATTTTAAGAAAGAAAAAAAAGCTGTATTAATTTGTAGTACTCAAGTCACATTTGATTTCCCCAAGTATAAGAGGTGCTCAACGTGAGCTGTAGCCATCTTTTGCTACCAATACATATTGAGTACTCAATTGTAATACTCAAGGGATCTCTTTCTGGAACTGAAGAGTCACATACTGAAAGGGGTGGGACCCTGAAAGTGGTTTCAACACAGTTGAAAGCAGGTCAAGGTTATGAAAGTCGTTGCATTCCCCTGCTGGGAATATTCCTGGGCTCTGCTCCTTCTGACTAGAGTCATTTAAATGAACTACTTGATTATACCATGTAAAAAATGACATCATCTGGTGTATAGCTCAGGTCTTAAGAATTGTAGTGGAGCTTGGAGCAATAAGGAGTGTTAATGAACCCATGAGAGAGTGTTTAATGTTGCTCACCACACAGATAGCCAATTGCTGGGACAACAAGGATTGTCAAGGGAGAAAGGATTTATTTCAGAAGATGTGTCAACTAGCAGGGGAAGGTATAGGTTACCTGAAATCCACCTCCCTGACTACAGGGTCAAGGGGTTTATACAGAGGTAAAAATGAATAATGCATAAGGAGAGTGAACCCCATTACATGTTTGGGGTGGATTGCAGGACACACAAGCGCAGTGAAGAATCATGCTAGAACGTACATCCCATAAACAAAAAATGGTGGACGGGAATTTTAGTATTATAAGGAGCCGGGAGTTAATATGTTCCTTCTTTTAGCCTTGTACACAGGCTCAGTGGCTCTTGAGCACACTCTGTGGTGGCATATCCCTTACCTTGTCTTTCTCCAGACCATCAGGTAGTGTAAAGCGCTGCAGTTATCTCAGGGCTGCAAGGAGGTTTTGCTGTTCCTAGAAAAAACTCGAAAGAATCAGTGTACAGAAAGTTACGAAGTTCTGCTCAGTATGTCACTGTCTCTTCTCTGCTTTCTCTAAGGCTGCAGCAGTTAGTAGGCCATTGGCCCTGAAATAATACTTGCTGTTTCAGCCTGTCAAGTCAGGGCAATTAGCTGTCTGCTTTAGTTCTGACATGAACACTGAAAACTCTTTTAGAATGTGAGAGAGCTAAGACACTTGAGAATTACAAAATTTTGGTTATGAAGCCAATTACAAAAGGAATCCCAAAAAGAAGCTATCATCAATTTATTTTGGAAAATATCTGGCTTAAGTAGAACTGGTCTTACTCCACACTAATTGAAAAGAAAAACCAAATTTTATATAAATTAATTTCCATGAACTCTTACCCCTTCTTATCAGCATTACAATTTTATTTGGGGGAATGCTCTCTTGCCCATTGTGTGTGACATGGGCAACAGAGAGTTATGACCTTGCCTTTGGAAGCCAAAAAGTTCTGGTGAGACTTTGCTGTGCAGCTTACTAGGCTATAGTAAAACCAAGGAGTGAGCATTTTCCTTAAATTTCACCAATTAAATTTCCTCCTGAGGCTTTAAATATTGAATAGAAGGGAAGGAGAATGGAGAATCCAGGCTCAAACTCATTTATTTCAGCAATGAAACAGGCTTTCGCAAGTGAGACCAGTTGAGGCTGTCTGTTTCTTAAGATTTCCCTTTGATCCTTGGATCCTCATCTCAATTGTTCAAATAAATTTATTTATGGCTTAACCACCCTGGATTCTGTAACTACAGTGCAAAATTCCTCACAGATACAAACTTAAAAAACACATTCAATTTTAAGAAGAGAAATCAGTATCATGGGCTATAATGTTTGGCATATATTTAAAGAAATTTTCTCAAGAAAGTAAATTTCTGAAATTCCTAAAACTTTCAAACATATGCTCTACAATGTAAATTATAAAAATCAAAATATGACAACAGGTGAGAGGAAAGGGGAACTGGTAATATTAAAGAAAGGTTTTTTTTTTTCCTGGAAATAATACAGATTTTTTTATTTGGTTATGATCTTTGTAAGTTAAATTTTTACTTTAAAAAAAATTTTTTTTAATTTGATTAATATGAGGGTACAAATGGTTAGGTTACAATGTTTGCATTGTTATGTTGTGTCCTGCTCCCAGAAGGTGTGTCATATACCCATACATTGTACCCATAATGTGGGAGTGCACACATCCTCCTTCTTCCTCCCCTCTCCCGATTCCGCCCTCTCCTTAACTTGAATTAAACTGAGTTGTTCTCTTGTGTGAGTGTGTATTAGTTTGTCAACTGGTTTAATATTAGTACTGAGTACACTGGATACTTTTCCATTCCTGTGATACTTTACTAAGAAAAATGCAATTCAATTTCATCAGTTTAATGCAGAAGATGTAAAAACTCCATCTTTTTATGGCTGAATAGTATTCCATCGTATTCCATAGTATTCAATAGTATTATCACTGAGAAAGTTTTTAATTAACAAATAATGCTATGGCACAATTTTAAAGACCAGAAATAATAAATGTCAGAATAGATAGTGCTTAAAAACAATTTGTATAGACAAGTGGTATTCAAACTGTTTTGCTTGTGTACTAAATAAAAGAATTTTGAAAACTTTAGGTACCATCTTGGACATTTTTAACTTGAGAGATCTAAGTTTGCATCAAAAATGTAATTTTTTATAAATAAAAGAAAATATGAAACGCTATAGAAGATGAAATAAGATGGAAATGATTACAGTTAGAATAAATATTTCATGGCATGATTTAATTATTTTATTAAACATTTTAACTAATTTTTGTATAATTCATACCAAACTTATTGAAGATGACTTGAATTTGGTGCTCTGGGAAAATATTCCAGCTTTGTTTGAAAGAACCAGTTTTCTATCCTGTCCTGCTTCAGTGGTACTGAATTTAGAACATTGCCACTCTGGCCAACATTCTCCCGTAATAAGAACAAACACATACAGCAGGTAAGGAAAGGCAAATAAATCAAGAACCAAGGCAAGCCTGTTAATCATTAATAGGCTACCTCCAAACAAATATTTGGAATTATCCCTTTGTTGACAACCAGGAAGTGCCGACATTTCAAGCATTTCATCAAATAAAGTATGAATGCTTTTCTTCTTTTTAAGTGAGAAGAAAGACATTGTGGGGACAGGTACATTCTTGTGCAATTTTAGGAAATAATTTGGATCTGGTTGAAGTTGAGAAAGACTTTGGAAAGTTTATCTACCCTGCCACTGAGCAGTCCATGGAGAAGGCAAAGCAAAAGGTCCAAAGATGAAATCCAGCAGACACTAGAAAATGGACAGTCAAGTTATCACATATTGATAAATAGCTGAGGTATACTTAGTTAAGAAAACATAACAAGGCTGTGGCTCAAAGGAGTAGGCTGCTGGCCCCATATATCAGAGGTGGCAGATTCAAACACAGCCCCGATCAAAACTGCAAAAAAAAAAAAAAAGGAAAAAAAACATAACAAATTGAGGAGAATCTCTAAATAAAACAAAATGAAAGAAAACTCTAGTTTTGAATGAAACTCTAATTGGAAAGCAAATTACTCATAATATTTGAGGCACTATCAAGTGAAAGTGATCAATACCTTGGGATATAATGGTAAAAGTGTGGAAATGTGGGTAAAGAAAGTAATATAGGCTTGGTGCCTGTTGCACAGTGGTTACAGTGCCAGCCACGTACACTGGGGCTGGTGGATTAGAACCTGGCCCAGGGCCAGCTAAACAACAATGACAACTGCAACAACAAAAAAAGAGCTGAGTGTTGTGGCAGGTGCCTGTAGTCACAGTTACTTGCAAGGCTGAGGCAAGAGAATCGCATAAGCCCAAGAGTTTGAGGTTGCTGTGAGCTATGATACCACAGCATTCTACCGAGGGTGACATAGTTTGATTCTGTCTCAAAAAAAAAGAAAAAAAAACCCAACATATTATAGCACCTGGCCTAAATGTATCTCTCCTAGAAAAATTAGCTGGCTGACTAGACTCCCTTGTGTTATATATTAGAAGAGATGAGCAGAAAATCAATATTGTCTTGAAGAAGAAAAATCATGAAACAAAACTTCTATTCCCAGCTAAGTTACTATTTTAATGTATTAAGCTTCCATATTGATAGTATAGAGTACTAAAAAAACAATTCTCAGTTCTGAAACTCAGAGGATTATACAAGTACTATTCAAAATAAAAATCTCCATTAAAATATTTTGAGAAGAAGAAGGATCAGGGATGGTCATTAAAAACAAATCTTTGGCTATCAGACTAAGGTGAGCAGAGGAGTCCAGAGTACCAAAGTAAGTGGGCACTCACTCTCATGTTTCTGTAATAGAACTGCCCTGAGAAACAGGCTGTGCTTCCTTAAATATTGTTCCATGGGCACCTCACTTGCCTTACTCTAGTTCTACCCCTCAAAATATATCCAAGTGACAGTGACAAGTATAATACTGAATAGAATGAATACAAATGTTATAATTCTTGTATAAAAATTATTCACTTCAAAAGTAATAGATTAACTGCAGAAGGCTAGAGCCAAATATCTAAAGAGCACAAATAAAATCAAAAGTATTGTACTTGGGTGAGGTGCTAAGGTGTCTCAGTGTGCCAGTTTCCTTATTGTATATAAGGAGAAAATCAGCAGTTTTTTACTTGATAAGTTGCTGACTTGAAAAATAAAGTATTAAGAAAACAATGAATTTGGTGGCACAATTCAAGATTATATAAATTGTCAAAATTGACTGACCAATGACTGAAGGAAACTGAGAAAGTTATCAAAGAACTCTTCTTGAAATGGCTTTAATCCTGCATAGCTTTACAAATCAATGCTTTCAAGCCTTCAATAACAATAGCAATTATAAAAATTCCATTTTAGTTCACCTTTTTCAGAGTATTGGAGAATAAGGAAAGTTTCCTTTTCTTTTTTTTTTTTAATTGGTGTATGCCTCATTTCCAGACGTGACAAAGACACAAAAATCTATACACATATAGAGCTAATTTCATATATCAATACAGCAGCTAAAGTCCTAAATAAACTATTAGTGAATCAAATTGTATTGTTATCGAAATAATTCTCAAGGGAAATATAGCTTAACTTTATGAAATATGTTAATATAACTGTTAATAATATTTAACAGTCAAAGAGAAAAATCAGATTAACTTGTTATTAGATAGTGAAAATAAGCTATTTGAGAAAAGTGAATTAATTTGCTTTTCCATTAATATGATAAACAATTCTTTAGGGAAATGGAGATTAGTTAGCGATAGTTCATAATTACATTTATTCTGAAGCCTTTAGGAAATGTGAATGGTAATTCTTCTTCAAACCATCACATAGGGAAAGATGCCCTACAAGTCTCTAACACATACATGCCATCTGCCAGGAATTCAGTTAGAGCAGCTGTTCTGAAATCCTAAACATGGTATGTCATTTGTTGTTCTTGCCTCCCATGGCAATTGAAATTTCCAGAGTCATGTTTCTTGGAAGCTTAAGCTCATTCATTTTGCTGTTCGGGAACTTGGGCTTTGATCCGAAAGTTGACAAGACAGAGGCAGATTATTTCACTGCCTTCCCTCCTGCTTTGATGCTGGAGGGTCCTGCAAAGGAGGAGTGGAGAGAGAACAAGAAGAACATGAAAGCAGAGGACAAAGAGCCCTTCCAAACTACTCCAGGACTGAGACATAAGTCAATAGAGAGAACAGAAATGTAGGATAGAAGATAGGGTTAAAAGTGCTAGGCACTAGGGACAAAGTAATCCGGGAAAAAGCCAAGCATACTGCTGGCCCAACTACTAAAAACAATACTCACTGGACATAGCATACTGTTTCAGTCCTAAATCATATTTAGCATTGATAAGAAAAATAAAAGACAGAAATGCAGTAAACAGAATGTGTTAAGAGTTCAATCATGCAACTAAACATAAACTTGTTTTGTAACCTTTACCCTCTTAGAAGCTTTCCACTGTGCAGGTATTTTCTCATGTTGGACTTCAATAAAAGCCTGTGCAGATCACTAGGAAGGGCTGCACTCTTGTTTCTCCATGTAGAGGCTTTGGATGTTGGCCTCCCAGTGTTCCCTTAGTTCAATGCAATATGGAATGAGTAGGTATTATTAATTTGCCTCAAGTTGCACCGACAGAGGTTTGAAATGGATGAAATTTTAAATTTGTTTTAAGTAAATGTTTTAGATTTTACGTACATAAGAGTATACAATCATAAATATATAATTTTCATAAAGTAAACACACCCTTATTACTAGCACCCATGTCAAGAAACAAAATACTAGGGTACCCCAGGAACCCTTCTTAAGCACCCCCATCCAGTCATGATTCCCACTTCCATCAAGGGAAATCACTAGCTTGATTTTTTTTTTTTATTGTGAGACATAGTCTCACTTGGTCACCCTTCACAGAGTGCCATCGCATCTTAGCTCACAGCAACCTCAAACTCTTGGGCTTAAGTGATCCTCTTGCTTCAGTCTCTCAAGTAGCTGAAATTATAGATGCCCATCATACCTCCAGGCTATTTTTCGAGACAGGGTCTCCCTCTTGCTCAGGTTGGTCTCAAACTCATAAGCTCAGGCTGTCCACCTGCCTCAGCCTCCCAAGTGCTAGGATTACAGGTGTGAGCCACCGGGCCCAGCCCACTAGATTGATTTTTAACAAGAAAGATTAGTTTTGTAAGTTTTAAAAAACTCTACGTAAATCTCAGAAAAATGTATCCTTTGACTTGTTTCGCTTGATATTGTGTTCATGAGATCCATCTGTGGTATTGTGTACTGGGACCTATTAATTCTCATTGCTATAAAAATGAATCATAATTTTATTTGTTTTATTTATTTGTTTAAATTTAGTTGTTTCCTGTTTCAGCTATTATAGATCATTTTCTTGGGAACACTGATCTACATGTTATTATGAATGTATATGTGCATTTCTAAGTGATACGTGTAAGTCATCGGAATTGTCCATTTAGCTTTAGGAGATATTGTCAAGCTACTTTCCAAAGTTCCAATTTGCACTCACATGTATAGTACATGAAAGTCCCAGTTGCCCTACACTTTTGCTAACATTTTCTGTTTTCCATCTTCTTTTGTTCTGTTAAGTATATGGTATATCTCATTATGGTTTTGATTTTCATTTCTGGAATGACTAATGAAGTTACATATCTTTTCATATGTGGTTCGACCATTTAAAATTTCACTTAAATTATGACACTGCTATTCAAGTCATTAGTTCATTTTTCTATTGGGTTGTTTGTCTTTGTGTGTGTGTTATCTTTTGTCTATATGTAATTTGCCTAACCATTATGGTAAATTGCTCCTTTTCCCCCTTTCTTTTAGTTTTCTACAAACTCCTCTTTCTCTCTGTATTGTCAATACCCAAAAAGCAGGGCCACTGTTCTCATCTCAGTATCACACTCAGGGTCTGTCACTCTATTTTCCTGAAAACAACTGCTCAAGTATACGTGTTGATTTGCATTAGGATATTTTGTTTACTTGCTAAATTAGCCCAAGGTCAAGGTTCTTGACATAGTACTTCCATTAGGATTTTAAATATGGTAGAAACTTCTCTAGAAAAGTGGCAAAACCAGAATCAGCGCTATGTGTGAAGACAACAGAGGATATATTTTAAGTGGAAGGAGCTAGAATAAATTCCTGCTAGGGTTGATGGTGTCTATTTGAGTATCTTGGGAAAGTAAGGAAAGTATGAAGAAGGTCAAATGATGTTTTTGTATGCTCAAAATGAACATAAGTGATGACTAATATGTGGTGACTTTTTAGGCTCTGTTTTGTCTTGTTATACCTTCAGTATTTTCCTCCCTCTTATCAATTGTCATTTCACTTGAAATTGCCTCTGTCATCTCCCTTTAATTTTCATCATATGATGTTGCTCTAAATTCTATCTCTATTCCTTCTGAAAATGTCCACATTGCCTCCCCTCACCTCCATTCTTTTCACAGTAAAAATTTTCCAATCCTATCTTCCCTGTCCTTGATTTCTAGATAACCTCATTCAGTTAATCTCTTTCTGGTCATTCCCCATCATTAATCTCCTGCAATGGCTAGGATAAGTAAATATCAGTTTTATCTTATGGCAATAACCTAATCTAAATAATTTGAAAATGGTCTATTTAATTTTAGCATGTAATTTTAATAGAATTTAACCACATAAATAAACATCCATGTTTGACAATATATAAAAAAACAATAAAAATGTTGATTCTCTGGATTATAGCTTTAAAATTCTGTTATAATTCCCAACCTATCTTCTCTGTATACAATAATCACCCCATGAAGGGATTTATCAGGGATTATTTTCACATAAATTTTTATTCAGCTTTAATTAAGTTTCCAAAGAGGAAAATTTAAAGGCAATAGGAATTGACTTTTCAAGTTTGTCCAGCAATTGTCAACCCTGACTACATGTTAGAAAACCCTATGGAATATCTAAAAATTAGTGGTCTCTGGGGGGCTCTACTCCAGACCAATTCATTTGGGATCTCAGTCATCAGTGTATTTTAGAGGTTCCCCAGGAAACTCTAACGCAGAACCAGAGTTAAGAACTGCTGAGTCTTTGCTCAAAAATATAAAGAAAGAATGGTATAAGTAAAAAATGTTGAAAAGTTAACACTCAGTACTGTATTTAAGTTTGGAACTCTAGATCCTCAGAAGCGAGTGACAGTCCTCTCTTTGGCCCAGTCCTGGATTTCTGCTTGTCCAAATGTGAGGTAAAATACCAGGCCAAACATGTTGACAGCAGCAGACAGGAAAAAGACATTTCTCCATCCGGACTCAGAATCCTGGGTGCGAAAAAAACACAGAATAATTATCAATCTCACAGGCTCTTTGTCCACCAGTTCTAGATGTCTCTATGTTGTGTGTCGCAATGTTGATCACAGAGAATATGGGGAATTATGTTCAATAGCCATTTAGTGTCTTAAGTCATCAAAGAAAGTTTATGAAACTGTTGGAAACAAGATGACTCTAAAATGCATGTTGCATTCTGAGTTGGGATGACTATTTCTTCAGACAAATATAAATTAAACTATACCAAAATTTTTCTGAAAATTTGGATTGCAACATTCATGAAAATATAGTATTACTCACTTAAAATTATGCTTATAATGGCATCCATAAGATCTCATGTTCGTATTGTCTTGTTTCATTTTGGTTTTGGCTGTTGACATTAATGACAACAACCCATCTTACTTCAACATGAATTCTATTTGGTCTGCCTGTGTGACCCTTCTCACTGAGCACTAGTAAGTCATAACTCACTTCCAGCATTATAATCACAGTGGAGTCCTAGCAATTTGGTCAAAAATTAACCCAGAAACTAGATCACATAGAGATGTTAAAAACAAAACAAAACTTCTCTGTGTCCATGGACTCTCATCAGTTCTTCCATCTGAGCCTGGTTCATTCTTCCTCACCATCTCACACTTCCACACCTCTGTGAGTAGGCCTCATAGAGGTCTTATTCCTTGCAATGTCTTAAGGCCATTCTCTTCTCACCCAATTAAGTTTTCTTCAGCCTTTGGACCCTTTGTGTTTCCTTTTGTGATTTTTTTCTTAAACACTGAAGTAAGTCTGAATAGATCCTCATGATCTTCCTCTCCTACCCCTCTGTCTTCATCGCTTGCTATTCCTTGACATGTATAATTCACTCTGGTCATGATGAAGAACTGATTCATGCTCTTCTACCTCTAGGAAGTTAAACATGCCATCTTCTGAACCCGAACAGCTGATTTTTATCAGGCTAACATCTATTGATCTTGAGAAATTCAGTTTTTATATTCTTCCCCTGAGCAACCTACCAGAGTCTGACTTAGAGGCTCCTATAAATAGAGCAATTGTGCTGACATCAATGCTTGTTTCCACCATGAGACTTTGAGAAAACAGTGTGTATTTCCAATACCTAAAGCAATACCTGCCATTTGCAGATGTTCAATAAACTGGCCCAACCTGACTGATAAGGAATCCAGTGGCAGTAGAGGACACTATTCCTGCGAGAAGTCCAAAGCCTCTTGAAATTCCCATGAGGAAACTTGCATATCTGTAGAAAGGCGATTTTACAAATGATTTTGTATAAAAAGCCACATACAGCTTCTGCAGCAACTCAACTTTGATGCAGCTCTAACAACCTAATTCCCCTAAAGACTTTAGGTACCATGTCTGTTTGGCAACTCTGAAATTATCTGTCCACTGAGTCATTAACCAGGGAAAAGTGTATTCTCCTGGGAGCTGAGTTTCTCCACTCAGCTGCTCAGCATGGAAGGCAGTTTGTGCATTGGGCAGGACACAGACTCCGAAACCAAACTGCCCGGGACTAAACTATCTGCGCCAGGCGGTGTGGCCCAGATAATTGTAATGTAATCATAGTCATAGCACTTAATCTCCTCTGGCCTAAATCTCCTACCCTGTGAAATTGGGATAAATGAGAAGATCTACATACAGTTTTGTTTTGTTTTTTGAGATAGATTTCACTATGTTGCCCTTGGTAGAGTATCATGGCATCACAGCTCACTGCAAACTCAAACTCTTAGGCTTAAGCGATTTTCTTGCCTCAGCCTTCCAAGTAGCTAGGACTACAGGTGCCGGCCATAACGCCCGGCTCTTTGTTCTGTTGCAGTTGTCATTGTTGTTTTAGCGGCCCGGGCCAGGTTCGAAACTGCCAGTCTTGGTGTATGTGACCGGCACCGACCACTGAGCTACAGGCACTGCCAAGACTTACCTACTGTTATTGTGAGGATCTAGACGTGTTGATAAATGACAAGTCCTTAGCACAGGGATTGCTCATGGTAAATGCATACACATAGTAGCTGGTATGAACAATACCCTGAAAACTTTTCTAAAACACATGTGTGTGGGTCTTTTCCTAGAGTACATAGTTCAATCTCTGGTAAAAAAAAAAAAAGTTTGGGAAGTCTTTTATCTAAATGATTACTAGGCAAAATTGTGTACTGTTGTTATAAAAATGCCATATTAGGTCTAGGTCATAGCCACACACTGACATCTCTAGTTATTTGTCATTCTGCCATCAGATAGCATGCATCCACAACATGAAAGAGTTGTGCACTGGTGACTGAGGTCTGACACCTCTCAAGGGGTCTAGGGGGGAGGGGAGAAAGCTCTTACCTGGGGGCGACATCTAAGGTGTTGATGATAAACCCTGAGTCACATAGGTTGCTGGTCCCAGGAATAAGTATCAGCAAAATAATGGTTGTCATGTAACTGGAAACCACAAAGGGCAGGGCCAAAGCACACAGTGATGGAAGGAGGAGCCCTGGGCAATGAGGATACATGTCAGATTCTTCTCAGACCAAACGCATGGAAAAGGGATTGGTTAACCAAACCCACATGCCTATCCTTACCTAGCGCTGAAAAGAGTTTTCGCACTGTGATCAATCTGAGATTCTTGGACAGAAGGAAATCTGCCAACTGACCTCCTAGAATCGTACAGCTTGAGGCAGCAATAAAAGGCAGGGAAGACAGAACCCCACTCTGAACAAAGGAAATTTTACAGAGAAGTTACAGAGGAGAGGTGCATATAGCACCAAAACTTTATCAGTTACACCAACCAGTAGCCAACCCACCACCCCCTGAAATTCTGACTTGTTTGGGGGAAATTAGCATCCATTTTCACACTATCAGAATAGTGTCTCAGGTAAGAGGGCCAGCAGCTGCATCACACTGGGCTCCAGACAAAAGCAATATTAATTTCTAAGAGAAAATTTAGAGCTAGCTGGTATGGTGATAATAGTGCAGGGGTTAATAGCACAGATGCTGCAGCAGCTCTTAGAGCAGCAGTTCTCAACCTGTGGGTCTCGACCCACAGGAACTGTATTAAAGGGCCACGGCATTGGGAAGGTTGAGAACCACTGTCTTAGACTATAACCTGGGGCAACTTATCCCATCTCTATATATCCCATTTGCACATTTTTGAAATGGGAATCATTACAATTTCTCAACATCATTGTAAAGGTTAAGTGAATGGTTTTGTGCAAAGCCAGATGTCATAGGTAATACAGAGCTACAGTAGAACCTCTGTAAGTTGACCACACCAGGGATTGTAACAAACTGGTCAACATATGGAGGTGGTCAACATAAGGAAGTAGACTGACTGTACTGATACATACATGTGCTGCATATGTAGTAAAATTAGGTCAACTTAAGGAGCTGGTCAGGGTAGATAAGTTGTCAACTACAGAGGTTGTCAACTTTGCTTCTTATTGCCATTATTATCATTTTTATAGAAGTATAGGAAGTATACTCACCTCTCTGATATTAACATGGAGCACAGTACTGATGTATGTTGGTAGGTATGTTATGATTATGGTGCATAACCAGAAATGGCTGAAAAAACCCGAGAAAATGGCCCAAAGTGGAAGGCATCTGACCATAGCCTTTATGGGGACAGATCGTCTAGGAGAACTGGACTGAAAGAAAATAGTTAATCAATATGAATATTAGAACAGGTCAGAGGGTGCCTCTCCTAGGAGACCAACACCCTTTGCTGGAGGACTCTGTGTGGTCCACAGATACAAGAGGTGCCCAGTACCTGTTGAGCCAGTGAGGACACGATGTGCTCCTTTTCTCTGACACTTATGCAAGGGTGATGCATGGGGTCATCATAAATCACTGTGAACCACAGGAGACAGCAGACACAGCCAGTGCTACCTGGAAGTGGGGATGAAATTGGTTTTCACGTGTATCCGTGTACTGGGGGAAGGGAATTGCCTCTGAAGTGGCATGTCTCACCCCACCACATACTTATCAATTCACGGTTATTCTAAAATAAGGACCTAAATCTTCCCATTTCTTTCTTTTTTTTTTTTCCATTTCTTTCTTTTAATCCTTGTACAACCCTCCTTCTTTCTTTAAAACTTTCCAGGTACTACTGTTCAAATATAGAGTCACTATTTTTCAATGTCAGAGCCCCCTGGAGATAACATGATACTGCATAGCTGATTAATTACTCTAAAGGCTCCCATGGTCAAACTGTTATATGTTTTCAGCAGCACTTAATGCACACATTATTGTGTTGTTTTGGAAAATCTGAATAGCCAGGACTAAAGAAGATGTGTAGTCATACATACATGAAACAGCCTTCCATGAAATCACTGTGGCAAGGAAAAATTTTCACCAATATTTACAAGAGACAGTATTATTTATATTCAAACCAAACATCTATTATGAATCTCCAGGAGAAATATTTCTTGACAATACCTGGTTAACATGTACAAACCAAAATGATCTGGGATTAGCATCATTAATGAGAAAGCCATCCAAGTCAGAACCATATTTAATACATCATTTGGCTAAAAAAACAAGCAATCTGTAGAAACATTTCTCACTACAGGGACTTGAAGAAGAAGAACCTATATTATTTAAAGATGATTCTATATTAAAAGATTGTGGGGACTACTATTCTTTAAGTTCCCTCTAATTACTGGGTTCATCCATGCTTTTATTTTAAAGTCAAGCCCTTTAATGACACCAAAGTGATAAAAACATTATGAATTCCTTGCTTCAAGCTTTTCACAGCCTAGTAGGGGATAAGGGAAAATAAAAGATCAAACACCAACATAACCTAGAGAAGTAATGTGCAAGGATTCACAGAGGAAAGAATGGCTGAATTGGATGGGATAACTGCTGGAAGGTTCCATGGAAAAGGGGATATCTGGATTGAGCTTTGCAAGATAATACTTGGTAGAGACTAAGTTAAGGACATTTGGTGCAAAAATAATAAGTATAATAAAATATAAAGATACATTAAAACTTATTTCACCTTCTTTGACCTCTTAACTACATAAGTGACTAAACAGGCATTTCAAATGTATAGATTCTACAGAAGATGCTTGATGCAGAAAGACAAGGCTGCGGACCTGATTTCCCAGAAGTCAATACTGTGTGTGTAAAGTCATCTCTTCCCTACACACGTGGCTTCCCAGAACCACCAGGAAAGTGTTAAATCAAGTTGTGTTACTAGATTAAGAAAGATTTCAATCCTCAACATTTTTTATCTTCCACTTAACAAAGGCCATTTTCTCTCATATGGGAAGAATGTGGGTGATGTAGTCATCAAGTGAATTCTTGGAAAATGTAGGTATTTGGATTTAAAAGAAAGTAATTTACCAAAGATGTAGAAGATAAAAGGCCAGCCCAATGCCTGGGAGATTAATCCTCCCACACAGAGGATGATGAACGATCCAAATGCTACCCCTGTGGGGAAGAGGGAGAAAAACACTTACAAAAATAGAAAAGGCTAAAACTTCATGGCCTCCCTGAACATTGTCCCAATAGTGATGTACCAGACTTAAAATTACTGAATGATAAGAATATTTACTTCCACTAACAAATTTTCCCCAATGAAGTCGTGATATAATTAAATACATATCCTTGACTTCACCACTAAATATATATCCTTCTCTTCACCGTTACAGTTCCATCACATAATTCTTGAATGACTCCTCAGTACCAATGCGACCAAACCTAAATCCCTTAATCTATCACAGAGACTATCTGCAATCACAGCCCACCAGTATTTCTTTATGACTACAAATACAGTTTTGCATGATGCAATATGAGCCTGGGAGCAGAAAAGGAAAGACAAAAGTCAATAAGATAGAGTCTCTGCCCTCACGGAGCTTTTGGTCCAATTGGAGAGAGAAAAATGTGAATGAAATTCACTATCACAAGTGAAATTCTTTGTAGACATTGGAGTCCACATTAAAAAAAACCCAACAACATCATTTATAGAGACCCACAGGATGAAATACATTTTACATGGTAACATAACACAGACACACAAATGTACACAAAAACTTGTACATACAACCATGCATACATGCTTCAATCAAAAGTTTCATAAATAAATATTTAATTTTATCGTGTGGAATGTACTCCAACATTTTCTATTCTATTCTACTCACAATTATAAGATTTAGGAATTATTTATATGAGCGAAGTAATAGGATAGGTAGAAATTTTGGCAAGAGAAATGGGGCAGAGAACTTTCCAGGAAAATGAGCCTGTGGGAGCAGAGCCAGAGGGAAGTGGAGTACAGATCTGTGTGAGGAAAGGCACACATAAGGTGCAACTAGAGTCTTGCTTGCATTTGCTTGGAGGCTGGGGCCAGATGACTGAGCACCTTTATTTCCATGTAATAAGGAGGTCAGTCTTTACTCTGTAAACATAAAAGAACACATTGAAGATTCTCAAGCAAGTGAGCAAAAGTACCCCATATGTTCCTTAGAAAGATAACTTGGTTTTGATGAGAAGGAAACTTTGGAAGAAACCAAACTAGAGAGATCAGTAGAGAGTATTTGGAATAGAGCTGGTAGCAACTGCAAAGGAAGTAGGAGGGTTCTAAAGTCAAAGTTCACCGAATGGAGCCATGTATTGGACCTGGCAGGGAGAAGCTTGATGGAACCTCAGTTCCATTTTTGAAGTATGTATTCTCAGTACTCCAGTCTGGGAAGACAGCAGTGATAAGTCTGTGGTGGCCTTACACACCACACCTTATGGAGGATCACACACCATAGAGAGGCCATCTGGCAGGCCAAACTGCTTGGGCCCAACTCTCAGTTCCACCACATCCTGGCTATTGGAATTTGGACAATTTACTTAATCTCTCCATTCATTACCTCCTCTCTCTGAATAGTAAGAATTTAAAGTAGTACTTAAATGAGAGGATTCTTGTGAGAATTAATTAACTCAGAATAGTAAAGAGTTCCAAATAATACAGACATTTCCAGTCTGATTTTTCTCCTTAACATTTTGTGTTCTGGAAGGTTTAAAATTCTCACATCAACATCTTTGCTAAAATGATGTTTATAAAGTTTATTTGACCTGCTTACATTAATAAAATTTTTAAATTTCAAACTTTTTCCTGCAGGGATTTCCTAACTACCCTAGCTCACCCATTGTCTCTCCTGCTTTTGAGCCTCAGCGTCTTTACAGCACAGACGTATCTTTCCTATTTGTTATACAACTGTCTTATACTGAATTTTCCAGTTTTTCCCTTTCTTCCAAACTATCTGGTTCATAGAAGGAATTACACAGTAGTATGGAACAGATAACAAAGCTATGTCTCATGCATACATCCTTACCTGATCCTGCAATGGTAGTGAGCTTGCTTCGTTCAAGTGGAGGAGCCCATTTTGCCCAAATTGTAAACTGACCTGTCCAAGCCATTCCCTGAAATGAAAATTATTAAGATCATTGTTCTTTTATAGAGTTCATGAATCTGGAGCCCACTCAGAATGAGAAAGTATCTGGATACCTGGGCCATGCCCTGGACCGTACGAATCACAATGACCAAAGTCACTCCAAAGTCAGCAGCCAATGGTGTAAAGAGGGTGAGAAGGGATGAGATCAGCAAACCAGCACCAAGCATATGTTTTGCTCCAAATATCCCTGCTAAATATCCACTTGGGATTAGAGTCAATATTATCCCATAGTTGATGGAGCTAAAGATGATACCTTGAATCTCTGGGCTCCATTGATATACAGAGACCTAGAAATAAAAAAAGGAAGAAGAAGAAGAAAAGAAAACTCATTGCTGAGAAATCGCTTTATGAAAATCTGCTTTACAGTCAGAGTTGCTTAGGTTTGGTGAGACTCTATGATAAAATATGTTTGCTTTTCTCTATTTTTTACCTACCTTAAACATTCCATCTTTTCCAAATGAATGACCAATTACATCCCTAATTTGATTCTCCCAGAGGGAGAGGAAAAAAAAAACCCAGAAAGTGAAGAAAAAAGAGATAAATAGAAGAAATAAATGGAAAAAGGCATTGAGAAATATTTTTTCTGTGAGAGTTTCCTTTACTTGTTTCTAGTAAAAGTAGAGTATAATATTGACTCATATTAAAAAATAGGGAAAACATAAATTTTCTGAACTTTTTAAAAAAATCAGCTCCTTATTAAAAAGAAAAATCAAGTTTGGGAATTATGGTCTGCCCTAGCAAAGCTGACTTCCTAAAGCACATAGTACAAATGAATAAGATCACGTTCTTCTTCTGCTATAACTCAATAAAAAAATTGAGTTATTGGAGTTAACTACCTAAAGTATATAAATTAAATAACTTTTAGGTATCATGCTATAATGCCCCAAGCTATTTGGCATCATGCTATAAGTTAATGTAGAGAGCCAAAGAATATAAGTATTCTTTGAAATTTTTATCCACTTAACCCTATAAATAATGCAAGGAATATAATTCATGTGATAATTAAAATTTGAGAATGAACATAAATAAAATAGGGACTTTGAGAAGAGTGATGAATGAATGTAAGTAAAATAGGGGCTTTGAGAAAAGTGAAGAACAATTTGGGAAGATGTAAGGAAGGAAGCAGTATCTCAATGAACCTTTGAAGAACAGTTACGATTTGTATAATGAGAAAAAGAAAAATTCATTCATACTGGAGAAAACAACAAAAAATGAGCTTGGAACAGTTGGAATCATACCAGATGATGAGAAACTAATGAGAACTCTTTCCCTGGGCCATTAGTAACACATAGAAGCAGGACTGGATTCCAGAGGAGCAGAGCATGTTAGGGGAGCACAGCATGGTTGGCAACTTAAAGGGGTCCTGGATTCGGGATCTTAGGAGGGGGTAGAATAGATGACAGAATAAAAAAATGAAGATAATTATTTTTTGTATTTATTCATTATAAATAAGCTGGGTCCAATGTAATAAAATCATGAATTATGAATTATAGGGGTAACATTAGAAACGTACAGTAAGTAGTTTAAAGGATAATTTTTTAAATAGGATATAATCATGATTCTCAAACAAATATGAAAAGAACATGTGACAAAGATTTTATTTAAATCATTGATTAATGACAGAATCAGTAAGACATTATAACTGGTTCAAAGGCGAATTTAAAGAACTACACATAAACACCATGTAAGCAGAAAGCAATGCTAAAATAGATTTTAAATAGTTGACAAAACTGATTCAATTGGGTGCTGAGTAATGAAGACTCCCAGTTGATTTTCCACTAGGCAAAACTTATTTGCAAAGCTATGGACAAGAACCATTTGCCTTTCTACTCATTATATAGAATTTACAGGGTTATAAAATAGCTCAAAAGCAATAAAACATGCAGAGACCTGAATAGCATTGGGTAACCTAGAAGAATGTGCCAAGTTTTTCATAGAAGACATATCATAATCTATGTCATTTTTTAATTTTTCACATTCTCCCCTAGCATTCCCTACCTAGGAATCATGATAATCTCAATGAAAGATTATTTTCATCAGAGGGAAGCAACATTTTAAAGATAAATAATTCCAGTCATTTTTAGTTTGTTATTGAAAATTCACACTTCCATATTCCACAGAATCAAGATCCAAGCCTTCCTTTCCAGTTGAGTTTCTCCCTCTTAACAAAGAGCCTTGCTTTTGTCACACTTACTTTTCTATTAAATTCTACAGATCCGCTGAGGTTATTGAGGGTGTCTCCAAGAGGTGCCCCAGTAGAGGCATTTGAGAGACCATGTTGTTGGGTGCTGTTCACCATGGCAATGATTGCAATGCTAAGACTCACACGCTGGGTTATCATAGTGAAGTTTGAGAAGTGCATAATGAGAGCCAGCCCATAGCGTAATGAACAGAAATCTGGACCTAGAAAACACAGAAACATGCAGTGAGCACCCTAACTGAACCCCCCCCCTTTTTTCCCATTTCTCCCACTGCTAAATATGGAAGAACTTTGGGTAATATCATGTAGTCTGACTGTCTTTTTCCACTAAAATAGCCAGGACTACAACTTTTCCTTGTCAAATTCTTTGGTTGGCTTTAAGACAATGAAAATGGAATCTTATTATCAAGTAAAGCAAATATGGTCTTCTTTCTGAGGTATGGGAAGTAGATGATAAATAGAGAAAAATCTAAATATATTTATGTTGTATTGCTCCAAAGTAGAGTGAATAGGGAAGAAGGTGGCAGAGTCATAAAACCCAAGACTCTGGGCTGCAAGTCAGTGCTCCCAACTGGTTTTTTTGTTTGTTTGTTTGTTTTTGTTGTTGTTGTTGTAAGACAGAATTTATTCACAGAAAAGAATACAGAAAACATTAAGGCTCCTGGTAGAGGGAGAGAATTCTAGTGGGGAGAGAGAAGCTCTCTCCGTTTCTCTCCCAGTCTTACCCCATCTCCTCCTTTAGGCCTTTAGTCTCAGGGTATATATAGGTGTATGGGTTCCTTGGCCAGGAAAGAATGAATACAGTCCCTTCCACCAGGGGCAAGGTGAATGAATGTATCAATGAATGGATACAGTCCATTCATGGAATTGAGGCCTAGGAAATTCACAAGAAATTGACCTAGGCATAGGAGATCGGGGTTCCACATTTAGTCCTAAGTGTGAAGTGAAGGAGACACCAAGCCACAGGTGTCTCCTCAGCAGCTGTCCAGCCTTTTTGGCAATTGGAGCCTCTGGTGGAGGTTGGAGGTCCCCCTCCTTGCCTGTCATCCAGCCCGCTGGCTCTTCAGCTGGCTGCCACACCACCGAGTGCTCCCAACTGTTAAACACACTTATGTATCACAAAGCTTAGAGTTTATACTCAGAAAGCCACCTTTTAATTAAGTGAATCTAAGGATTCACTTTTAAAATAACTGATAGTACTTTAAAAACATGCTTTCACAAACTCCTTAGAGTAACATCTACTTTTTGCTCTGTCAGTGGGGCCTGCCTTCACACATATCTAATATATTTTCTTAAAAAAATTAATATGATGAATCATTTTGTACTAAGTTTGTAGGTGATATGGTTCTAGAGGAGTCTACAATATATTGGAAGGGCAACACCTTCTTTTTCTAAAGTATCCACAAAGTTGAACTTGTCTTGGAATAGACTAATATTGAAAGAGTTCCTGTGTGGATGATGGATTAGATTGCATTTTTGAAGAACAAGGACTAAACAAAGAGATAACCTATGAAGATAAAAATATAATGAAATAAATAATTTTTAATGGCCAAATAAAGCTCATGGATAGAATTGGTTGCCTGCAAAACAAATTATTTCTACATTATGCGGGGTTTTCGAGCTCAGGAGAAACAGGCAATTATTTGCCAAGAATTTTTTTTGAAATTTTTTTTTGGCCAGGGCCTGGTTTGACCCTGCTACCTCTGGTATCTGGGGCTGGCGCCTACTCCTTTGAGCCACAGGCACCACCCTTGGCAAGAATATTAACAGCAGAGACTTATACACAGGTTGGAGGTTTGCTTAATATTATTTTTTTGAAAACTTATTTCATTCCTTAGATCACAGAATTTATTAATCATTTGGATAAATTTCTGATAGATAACACTGTAAGGCTCCCTAAGGAAAAAGCAACAGTTGACAAGATCAGAGGTTGGAGCTAGCTCTGATGTTAAACGGAGAGAATCTCTATAAGGGGGCAGCATGACAGAGAATGGAGGAAAGGAGGGCAGGGATGGGTAAAGAACTGCGGGGATGAGCTTCCACTCTTCCATAACATACCCTGTAAATAAGAGCCCTGGCTTTACCTTTCTTTGTGGGAGGCTTCTCATCCATTTAGCTTCTCTAGGAAATGGTACCACACTTGGCAGCGGAGTTTCCTATGCCCCGAATCTCTTTTAACGCACAGTCTTTTAGCTATGGGGAGAACATAACCCAAAACATGAAATAGAAATGATTTTCTCTTGTTAATGTTGCCTCCTTTCAGTATCAGTAAAAATCTTGACCCAACACACCTCTATAATTTGTGTTTTACAGTGCACTGTTGTTACGCTTTGGAGGACTGATTGCAATTCCAGGCAATGTGACTTAGAGCTATCGTTTAAGTTCTCTAATCATCCATTTCCTCATGTGCTCAATAACCATAAGGCTCTTTTCTGAGTGGTTCTGTAAGAAATAAATGAGAAAAATTACAAGTGCTTTATCAAACCATAGAGAACCATGCAAAGGTATGGAGTATTATTGCTTGTAGCAGATCACAAGACAGACACTTAGATTAAGCTCAGGAACTGAAATGGAAGGTTCCAGAGCAGTCTTTTCTTTCATTCTGAGTGTGTTTCTGGTCCTCTGTACAAGAACAATGTTCATGTGTCTTCTTCAATCATGAAGGATGACATTGCATAACTCATATGTATTACATGAAAAGATTTAAAATGTTTATTCTCTTTTTTTTTGAGACAGAGCCTCAAGCTGTCACCCTGGGTAGAGTGCTGTGCCATCACAGCTCACAGCAACCTCCAACTTCTGGTCTCAAGCAAGCCTCCTGCCTCCGCCTCCCAAGTAGCTGGGACTACAGGCGCCCGCCACAACGCCCGGGCCATTTTTCTTTTTGTTGCAGCCGTCATTGTTGTTTGGTAGACCTGGGCTGGAATTGAACCCACCAGCTCAGGTGCGTGGCTGGCACCTTAGCTGCCTGAGCCATAGTCGCCGAGCCACTCTCATCTTTGCTATACACAATTTGGACACTATTAGTTGACAAAGTCTTTAAGTCACCTGCAAAATAGAGCTTTTGTATTATAATTATGAAAAAATCCAGCCATTTTGACATGCAAAAGGAATTCGTATGCTTAATTTGATATTTGCACACCAATCAAACTCTCTTTGGGGATACACACATTTGTTCCTTTTAGAAACAATTCCAATCCTAATAATAGCATTCATTTTGCATCCATTCCTAAATTGATATTTCCATGACTTTAAAAGCACTTATTCATACCCTAAAATATGTTCATAACTTATGACTTTGGAATGGAGTATTATAAAGAAAGGTATAGATGAAGAATTCTGTTAAAAAAATCCTTTATCGTATTACTGCATAATAGCATAATATTAGAGATAAGTTAACCTAACAATAAGGGTTTGGCAAGACAATTTTGATAGATTCTTATGATAGACTTTATTAAAATAATGTTTTCAAAGATATTGAATAACATTGAAAAATGCTTATCCTCTAAAAAAAGCAGGATGTGCTGTATATATCCACAAAAAGAAAGAGAAAGAGATTCACATGAGTGCCGCCAGTTATTGTTTCTAGATTACAGAACAGGGTGATCACTTTATGATGGTCTTATAGTTCTCAAGTGATTTTTAAAAATAATTAGTGGATATTCATTATATATCCAGCAGAAGCTAAGTGTATTTAAAAGCATAATGAGTAGGCTTTATCAGCAAGGGAAGGGTTGTTTTTCTGCTTTCTAAATGTCTCCAGAACTCTGAGAATAATGTCTCCCCACCTAGATTTTGAAATTTCCTTTTTTGGTTATAATAGGCCTAATGGAGGCCCAACTGCCAGCAAGGATGCGTCGGGACCAGGACAGATGTTGGCTACTGCTCTGCTTTGGGAGGTTTCCAAGTCTTGCTAACATTTGGATATCAGGAGATCAGCTCTCCACCTTACAATCAGATCCTAGCTGAAGCCAACTGTGTTCAAATTCAGAGTTTGAGCCTTTTTCTGCTTGATTTCACTTGTTATATAAGATCCCATGCCTTGGCTGAAGGCAGCTCTTTAACTGTACAAGCAGCAACAAATAGTCAAACTCCACTTAAAGCTTCCCTTCTGAGCTCTCCAATGAATATCATAAACGCTAAACCCTGGAGCTGAAAAAGACCCAGAGATCCTCTGTAGCCCAACTGTTTATTTTATTGATGAGAAAATTGATATGCAGAGAGGTTGAAAAACTGCCTGAAGCCACACAGTTCACAGAATCCAGACTGCTGCTTTTTCTGTCAATATTACTTCCCATTTATTTTCGTAATATTTTAAGCAAAAGCTTAAAGCACGATAGAGGTGTTCTAAATGGGAATTTATGTACTTTTAAATTAAGTTTTAGTCATTTATTCCAGAAGGAAATTCGATGATGAAAAATACTTTTAAGTTTTGAATCACACCAAAAAAAAAATGTATTTTTTCTTGCTTTTTATGTTAGTGGAATTGTATCGTAAATCTATCATTTTCATCCTCTGTTGTTTAGTAGGAAGGGATGAAAATCCCTGCTTAGCTTTTGTGGTCTCAAATACCGCTTTGAATTTTGTCTCAATAGCTAATTTCCGTTGTTAATTTTCCTTTTTCTTTTGCATGAGAAAAATACAAAAATCAAGTAAACATTCTAAACCATTCTAAACGGGGGTCTTTCTGTGACAAAGTACTGGAAATTATTTTTCTAAAATAGACACAGAAGCTTAGAAATTGTGGGGTCAGAGCACTGTCATGATTGGTATGAACTTAGACATAGTGGTATAATTCTTAGCTTTCTGTTTTTGAGACAGACTCTTATTTTGTCACCCTCTGTAGAGTGCCCTAGTGTTATAGCTTACAACAACCTCAAACTCTTGGGCTCAAGCAATCCTCTTGACTCAGCATCCCGAGTAGCTAGAACTACAGATACTGGCCAAAATGCCAGGCTATTTTTAGAGACTCAGGCTGGTCTGGAATTCCTGAGCTTGGGTGATCCACTCACCTTGGTCTCCCAGAGTGCTAGGATTATAGGCTTGAGCCACCATGCCTGACACAATTCTTGCCTTTTGATAAGCAATTGAGAACATGTGACAATGTCAAAACCCTTCCCATTAGGGGTTAGGCCTCTAAAAAATAAAACAGTGAATTCTAGTGTTAGAATTGTAAGTAGCCATGGAAAAATGAATTGAAAATAAAGTTAAAACATGAATTGAAATTGAGTTAAAGGAAAAGCTTATATTACAAAATAATGCATGACACAGAATAGGTTATATCTGAGATAAAATCAATAATATAAGTATTATGGTTTATGCATAAACTAAAACATAGTTTTTCCCTATTCATTTTAGTCTAGAACTCATTATTTTTTTATAATGGTTTTTCCATTACTCTTGAGTTTCCCCTAATATCCAGCCTGTCTTGCATCATTTCTGTTAGCCAAGTCTCTGACAGTTTACTCAGAGTAAATGTTACATGGAGTTCAAAGAGCACGAACCTACTATCGACAGGGTATCTAGGGATGAGATATTCTGCCAATCCCAATCTAAACAAGATTCAGAACAGTTTCATAAACTCCCAGGGCCTTAACTGTTTCATGAGAAAAATATGGGGTAATATTACTTCACAGGGCTATTTGGAATGAAAACAAAGATACAAGACATGCCTTATAAATTGTAAAGTGTTATATATTGTATAATTTTTTTTTTTTTTTTTTTTTTTAGGCAGAGCCTCAAGCTGTCACCCTGGATAGAGTTCTGTGGCATCACACAGCTCACAGCAACCTCCAACTCCTGGGCTCAAGCGAGTCTCCTGCCTCCACCTCCCAAGTAGCTGGGACTATAGGTGCCCGCCATAATGCTCGGCCATTTTTTGGTTGTTGCTATCATTGTTGCATTGTTGTTTGGCGGGCCTGGGCTGGATTCGAACCCGCAAGCTCAGGTGTACGTGACTGGCGCCTTAGCCCGTTGAGCCACAGGTGCCGAGCCTACATTGTATAATGTTATTGATAATAATCATAGCAATAATACATAGCCACAATATTGACAGTCTATTAGTAAGTACAAGCTTACAGCAAATAAAATATATTTCTATAAAAGTGCTTTGGATTGATTGTTAAGTTGTTTTTACACTTTTGTTTTTGAGAGAGGATTCTTTTGGCCTGGAATCCACAAGATATGTGGAGATGGGATGCATTTTCATATAGACGTCAGAGAACAGGGTAAGAAGCAATTCCCTCTGTGCCAGTAAAACTGAGGCCCCTCTCAGTACCTGCCTACCTTTTTGAGAAACTTGTAGTTCTGAGATAAAATTGGTCGTTCCAGTATATCATTTCTATCCTGCTGCCAATTAATTTATATATTTAGTCATGAAAAAAGAAAAAGTGTAGTCAGGACGAATGGTGGGCAATTCTAGAAGACAGTGATATGCAAAAACTAAGGTGCAGTTGGAGCACTGCCTGCAGGGGGCCCACGACTCTTCAGGAGATGTGTAGGAATTCCCACTCCATTCCTCCCTGCAAGAACCTTAGGCCAGTTTGTGCTCCATTGTGCTTTAAATTGGGATTTTTCTCTGGATAGGTTGATAGATTTTACCTTCACTGAGTCTTTTTCTCTTTGCCATTCCATCATAGAATTCACAGCTGCTAACGAAAATCTCCCTGGGTCCCTTTTCTTACTTAGCTATGCAATGACAGCAACATGTCAGGTAATCTGTACAAGCCCACACAATTTCTTGCCTTCAATCTTATTGGCAACTTCAGTCATCTTCTCCTTTTCTTGAGAAGCAATTCCAAATACAGAAAGAAGTCTGAAAAGGCTTGGTAGTCCCAATCCCAAAACCAAACCTGGTCAATTCTGATCCAATATTTTACTCCACAGTCAAAGTCACTCCAATTCATTAAAGCATCATGATGAATACTTACATGGTCCTTGGAGAAGTGACAATCATCCACAGTGTCCATTGGCACCAGTGGCCTCTCAAGTCTTGATCTAGGGTTTTGATTGAATCAGTTACCTTGTTTAGAAAGTCTGTTTTGGAACTAAACAATATTCCCAGATGGAGATCTTTAGGCTGCTGTCAGTATTTTTTCTTTGACTTCCCCTAAAACTGCTCCCTCCCTTTAATGGACCTCCAACAGATTGGCAATTACGGCCTATTTAAGACGAAGATTGGCACTTACCTTCACCATTAAGCCAGTTTTTTAAGCCCTAGACCATAATCCTGACTTGAAGAAAAAGGGAGTTTCCATCCCTTCTTTCCTTTTAAATAATATTGCTGCGTTTCACAGGGATAAATAGAGAGCCACAGTGGCGGTCAGACAGCACAAGCTTGATTCTATATTCTCAGAGCAGAGAGCCTGGGTTTGGCTTTGTGGATTAATTTTTAACTTTGTTTTCAAGTTCTCACTGATAGAATGAGTATCTCAAAAGATGTCGCTGGGTTTTCTACTTTGATCTGTGCATACAACCACTTAGTCAACAAGCCTTTTTTCCTGAAAGCAAGCTGGTATGGTGTGGAAGAAAGGGCAGAGCTCTTGAGATTGGAAATTGGGTCAACCTCCCTTTCACATCCCAAGTATTTCTTGTGACCTTTGACAAGTTACTTAACCTCTTTAAATTGGTTTCTGCATTAGTAAAGCAAGGGTAGGGGGTTATTGGACAAATGAAATATATATACTAACTGGTATTAGGTCCTCAATAAATGCTAAGGAGTTCCATTGTCAGCTAGATTTTCCTTAAACATATGGTGCCCACAGCATAATAAATGTGAATTCTGGCTACTCTGACAATTTCCCATGAAGCTATCCTATACCCTTCCTAACTGTTTCTTGTGTCCTTCCTAATCCAGTTTCTGCTTGGCTCTTGACTCTTGCATTTATGATTCTTAATTTTGGGACAGTGGCTACTACTGGATCTTCCTATGTTGACTCCTACCCCTTATAAAGTGAGGTGGTGGTCTGCCCTGTGTAGCTTTATCAACTTCAAACTTCCTTAGTTGAGTCCCCCCATCCTAGTAAGTCTTCCCATACTTCCCGAAAGAGCCTACCTGAGTAGGCTTAGCTGACTCAACACCTTAGCTTGGCTACTTGGTCCCTGTGTCAGTTTTCCTTTATTGCTGTAATAAATTACCATAGCCTTGGTGGCTTAAAACAACACATATTTATCCTTATAGTACTAGAATTCAGAAGTTCAAAAATGGTTTCACTGGGCCAAAATCAAGCTGTTGGCAGGGCTGTATTCCCTCCAGAGTCTCCAGGGGAAATCTATTTCTTTATCTTTTCCAGCTCGTAGGTGACATCTGAATTCCTTGACTCTTGGCAACCTTTTTCCATCTGTAAAGCTGGCAGCACAACATGCTCAAATATTTTTCTTTCACTCCAACTCTTCTTCTTCCTTCTTACAAGGGCCCTTGTAATTACATTGGGCACACCTACCAAATCCAGAATGATCTGCCCATCTCAAAATCCTTAACTAATCACAAATGTAAAGTGTCCTTTTTCATATAAAGTAATATATTTATAGTTTCCAGAAATTAAGACGTGCACATCTATGGGGGGCAACATTCAGCCTACTATACATCTCTTTGGGAGGATAAAGGGGTAGCAGAGAAAATTTCTTTAAAAAATTCTGGTTATTGATTTTTTGTAAAGGCATCATGTGCCTGAATAGTCAATGAAAGTAGACAAAAAAGGCAGAGCGCAGTGGCTCATACTCTGGGAGGCTGAGGCAGGTGGATTGCCTGAGCTTATAGGTTCGAGACAAGCCTGAGCCAGAGTGAGACCTTCTTCTCTAAAAAATAGCAGGGTCTTGTGGGTGGGTACCTGTAGTCCCAGCTACTTGGGGGGCTGAGGCAAAAGAATGGTTTAAGCTTGAGGGTTTGATGTTGTTGTGAGCTACGATGCCACGGAACTCTACCAGACAAAATGAGAAGCTGTCTCCAAAACAAACAAACAAACAAACAAAAAATAGTAGTCAAAAAGAGGAAAAATGAGAACTTTTTTTGCTCCATTCACCCAGAAGAAGGTGTGACATTTTCTAAATCCATGCCAAGGGAGAGCATGACCTGGTACTATTTCTGGTAGAAAAGTAGCTGAAAGTGGATCCCCCAAATAGAAGTAAATATAATAAGGATATACTGCTCAAATACTACAAATAAGATTCAGAGTACATTCTTCAAGCTGAATATTTTGTCTAAACAGTGTAATACTATAGTTGAATTTTGCAAGTTTTTTGCAGAGACCTTGTTTATTTTGAGAATTACAATATCCACAGTTCTAGGCAAAGTATCTGGCCAAGAATGTGCTACACTATAAAATGTGCTATTGTCTCAATGTTTGTATCCTCTCTCCCCCACACCCCACCAACTTATATGTTGAAATCCTAACTCACAAGGTGATAGTATTAGAAGGTAGAGTTTGGGGGAACAAATTAAGTCATGAGGGCAGAATCTTCATCAATGAGATCGGTTTCTTTCTGAAAGAAACATAAGGAAGTTCCTTCAACTCTTCTGCTAGGTGAAGACACAGCAAAAAAAAAAAATGACTATCTTTGAACCAGCAAGCAGGTCCCCCTCCCTACCAAGACACTGAATTTGTGCCTTGATCTTGGACTTTTCACCTCCAGAACTATAAGAAATACATTTTTATTGTTTATAAGCCACCCAGTTTATGATATTTTGTTAGAGTAGCCTGAAAAGGCTAAGACAATATGTGTTTAATAAGTAAGAGTTTAATAAATGAATGAATTCTTGAGTTTCATTCACCACCAAGAATCAAGATTTCTATAGGTGGCCCAAAAGCCTTACTCCCAATCTTGATTTTCAAATAACAAATACTTATTAAATAAACTCTGTGAGCTATGCGTTTAATGAACTTAACATAAAGAAGTTAAACAGTTGCCATTTGTACTGATACTATTAACAAAAAAAGGAAGGAAGAAAGAAATTACATCTGTAACATTTATAAACATTAAAAAAAAAATGTAGCAACATGGCCAGAGAGGCTTAAAAACATAGGTCTCCATGGCCTGACATTAACAGCTATTCCCAAACAGAGCTGTTCAATCCCATACTTTTTTTTTTTGGACAATTTGCCATGTTCCAGACATGGTATTAGCTGCTTAGAATATCGATTTGTTTAAGATCTGGCCCATGATTCTACAGAGTTCAGAGTCCACTGAGTGAACTACACACAGAGACAACTAGGATGAAGGGTCATAAGCCCAAACACAGGCTACTGGAAAAGAACAAATAAAGACCCCTTGCCAACAGAAGAGTATCAGGGGAAGGCTTCCCAGAGAAGGCAGGGCAGTGGCTGGGCTTCATAGGTGGTATGAGTAAGTCAGTAACTTAGGGGAAGGACCTTCCAGAAAGAGTAAAGCCACAGAGGCTTGATATGGGGAATCAGAATTGTTCAACATGACTGGGGATTAAAGTACAAAGGCATGAAGGAATGTTGATGAGCTGACTGGAAAAGTGAGAAATATTTTAAAAATCAATTACTTTTCCCAATAGTAGAAACAACTAGCCAGGAAAAGAAAAAGAAAAAGAAAAAGGTTTTAATGTTTCCTAGCAACAAAAACTAAAAAATTGTTAGGAATCATTAAACAAGAAAAATGTGACTCAAAGGAAGAAAATATCATTTTATTGAAGGACATAAAACAGTGGTTCTCAACCTTCCTAATGCTGTGGACTTTAATATAGTTCCTGTGGGTCACGACCCACAGGTTGAGAATTGCTGACATAAAACAAGATCTGGCTAAGTGGGACTATATACTTTTAATAGATTTTTGAAGGGGAGAAGCTATTAATAATATAATAAAAACATCGATCCTTCCTAAATTAATAAACATATTCAGTGAATATACAATTAGAAGAAGGAAAAATGGGAAGACAAACTGAAAATAGCCTAAATTTCTATTAATAGGAGACTGAATACATTGTGACAGATCCTTATCACAGAAAAGTAACTGACAGTTAAAAAAGAATGATGATATGCATCTATACCATTTGACTGAATGCTTTTGTATAATGTAATATACTTTTAAATAAGTAAAATGTAAACAAAGTACATATAAAAGGATACTACTTTTTCTAAATATTTACTGAGAAAAGTCTAAGTATGTACCTATTTCTTTGTATAAGATTGAGACAGACTAACTATTAACTTGGGTTATCAGGTTTGCATAACTAGTGATGTGGTAAAAAAATTATAAGATTAAACAGAAAAGTGATCACAGAACATTTATAGACTATAAATGTAAAATTATGTATATATATATATATATATATATAAATACCTACACCTGTACCCATGAATATATATATTGAGAGACAGAGAGATATCTGGAGATCTAAGGTAATTAACTCTGGGCACAGGATTTTTAGATGACTCTTTCTATCTTAGGTTTTTCTATATTGTTTAAAGTTTTATACTTTAATACTAAATAAAAGAGCATTTATTTACTATGTAGTTAGAAAAAGCAAAAATCTATTTTGATTTTAGGAAAATTCAAACATCTAGATCATAAATTTCAGTTTAGGGAATAGTGGGAAATCTGGGGAAGAAGTCAGCAGGACCAGGTCACAAGGGCCTTTTATGTAATAGTCAGGAGCATGAACTTTATCTTGTGTAGTTGCACTTTCTCAATATGAATGTGTATGGATATAAATAAAAATGCACAGCAGTGTGCTGAGGTCATAGGAAAAATGCAAAACATTTTCCTGAAGTGCCAATTTCACTCAATAATTTGGAAAACAGTTTTAAATTTTAAGTAAATGTGACTGAATTTGACAAATTTAGTACAATGTAAAATTTGTATTTGTCAAAGGAAATGTATTTTTAAAGGAAAAATAATTGAAAAAGAATGCATCAAATACATGAAAGAATACATATGTACTGCATATACTTAAAAAGAATCAATGTAGATGCCAGTCTTTTTTGTGTTGCATACCCAGATCCACACTGCAGTTAAAGATAGAAGAAATGAAACTGGATTATACAAATGAAAAATGAAAAAAAAATGTAGAAAACAATGAAAAGTGATTAGAAGTCATTAAAATGTTGTAAGCAGGAGTGGAATATGATCAGAGCTTTATTTTCAGACCATTTAGTTCACTGGTCATGTCTGATGGATAGAAGTGAGGACACCGTACATTGAAAAGTAAGTACTACTAAGAATTCCAATGTGGGAGTCCTAGAACTAAATCAGACTTCTGTTTCCAAGTAGGAGGCAAATGCAGATAAGCAGGGATGAGAACAAAGCAAGGACTGACTCACAGAAGCTTCATATCATAAGTTATTGTATTTCCTTAAGTAAACATCATAGAACTTATTTATAATCTGGCCACAAACTACCACTAAGATAGGAAGAAGTTGACAAATTGAGATAGCTCTAGATCAGTGGTTCTCAACCTTCCTGATGCCGCAACCCTTTAATACAGTTCCTGTGGGTTGAAACCCACAGGTTGAGAACTGCTGCTCTAGATTAAGATCACCAAGTCCTCAAGAAATCACCAAGAGTTGCTTCAAGTTCACAAAGAAGATATTCCAAGGGATATTCTCTATGTAATTAAACACTAATTATTTCTATAAGGTTTGGGCCACAAGATCTTTAAATGGGACCTCTATCTCTGTTATAGGGTCTGCACCACAGTGGAAGGGCCCTGACGGATTTTACCTACTCATCTGAGGCGAAAAGCAGGCTGAAGAATGAACTTTTTGTTGCTTTTCCCCTAGACTCACATACTGATCACAGCTCTCAAGACCTTAGGTCCCAACGGGCAAGTATAGGCCAAGAAGGACCAAGGCAAGATGAAGTGCACACACACACACACAAAAGGATACCTCTTTGGCTAGAATTTTAAGATAAAGAGAAACACTTAAAAGCTACCATGTAGAAGTAACAAAAGGAATAACTTTTCACCTCAACAATGGATGAGGCAATCAAGGAATATTTGGACAATAAAGCGAAATATCTTGGAAGAGAGGCATAAATCATTTGTATTTGTCCTGTCAGAACTTGCCATGTACTCATAATGTAAGAAATTAATGTCGGGCAGTGTGAGTAGTTCAGTGGGTAGGGTGCTGGCCACATACACCTAGGCTGGTGGGGTTGGAAGCCAGCCCGGGCCAGCTAAAACAACAATGACAACTGCAACAACAACAACAAAAATAGCCCGGCAGGCGCCTATAGTCCCAGCTACTTGGGAAGCTGGGGCAAGAGAATGATTATGCTCAAGAGTTTGAGGTTGCCATAAACTGTGATGCCACTGCACTCTACCCAGGATGACAGCTTGAGACCACACACATACACACAAAAAATTGAAATTAATGTCTTTGGTTCCAAAAAATTTCTCAATTATTATCTCCTCAAATATTTCTTACTCTACTCTTCTGTACCTGTTAGAAGCATAAAGAACTTTTGTCTACTATCTCCGACTCTTAACTTCATTTTCCTATATATATATATATATATATATAATTTTTTTTTCCACTCTCTATTCTGCATTCTGAGTAAGTTTATCAAAATTCTCTTTCACTGCCCTAAGATGGCACTGCTTAAATCTAATGTTCTCAGAAATCACGTAGGCGAAATTATTGAAGTATACAATACAATTTATTTAGAGACAAAGTTTCACCATGTCACCCTTGGTAGAGTGCGGTGGCATCACAGTTCACAGCAACCTCAAACTCTCGGGCTTAAGTGATTCTCTTGCCTCAGCCTCCTGAGTAACTGGGACTGCAGACACCTGCCACAATGTCCAGCCATTTTGTTGTTGTTGTTGTCATTACCGTCTAGCAGGCCCAGGCCAGGTTTCAACCCACCAGCCCCAGTGCATGTGGCCGGTGCCCTAAGCATTGAGCTATGGGAGCCCAGCCTTCCATTATACTTAGTCTATAATTTATTCCAGGAATAATATTTAGTCTAGAGTTCATTTCAGCAATAAAATTTCTTCTTCCAATGTTCATATTTCTTCCTAGTATTTCAAAAATTTTAAATATTTAACATTTCTTGTATTTCTTTCTATTTTAGTTTCATAATTTTTTCATGTTTTTTAGTGGAATTCACTTGTTTACTTACTTGACATCTTAAGTATACTTATTTTGTTCTGACTGTAAAGTTAGTTTCAATAATGTTCTATTTATTGAGTTTGGTTACTGTCTTTTAGGCTTAGCTTTCTTTTTGAATTTTAAAATTTTGGTACAAACCAAATTTTATTATTTTAATTTTTATTTCTTTCTCTATATTTCTTCTCTTTTCCCTCTTTCCCTTACTTAGGCCTTATTTTACACTGTCTAGGACTTTTGGGGTTGCCTACACCTGGAGTTTGAGACCCACATTTAAAAATAAAGCCTGTGTCATCTCTTGCATAATACTTTGATAGCCTTGTTTTACCAACTGTGAAGTAAATGCTAAATTTAACAGTTTAACCCAATAACAAGTTAAAAGAAAACTGTAGGTCAGTAGAATTTTACTTATAATAAAAATTTTGATTACATCCTATTTTCTATTTAGTACCTTTGTTTGGGTGTTTATAACCAGAATGGCTGTTGTAGTTCTCCAACTAAATTTATATGAAATAATACTGCCCAATTTAAATATTGATATCTTAAATTCTATGTAGTACTTGATGTACAGAAAACAAATTTGAAGCCTGAAATTTAAAAATAAAATTGTTTTTCTTCCCCACAAAATAAAAAAAAATAAATAAAAATCAAGCCTGGGGGGCAGAGCAAGATGGCTGACTGGAAGCAGCTTCCAAAAGAAGCTCCGGTCCAAAAGGAAAAATAACCTCCAGAAACCACCCAATTAAGCTGAAGACTGGGCACCCAGCCCAGAGAGAGAAGTGATAACTACAGGTCACCTCTGCTATAGCAAGCTTCAGTTATGAAATTCATCTGAAAGGAAAAGTGTCTGTCCCCTCCTCCAAGAAGCTGTGGGTTTTTTGTTTTTCTGTTTTCTTTCTTTTTTCTCTTCATTTGTCCTGTGGGTTTTCTACAGACAAGTGGTGAACTGTGGACCTCTTGTTTCACCCCACGAAGAGTACTGTGGGAAGTTGGGTCTGCTTCCTCAGAGCAACCCTGATGTGACTCTGAACACTCATTTGCTAGGCAGAAAAACTGAACTAAAGTTTTCCCCACCATTCTGTACTTACAATACACCCTTCCCCCCATACCTCATGAACCAGAAGCCTAACCACCGCTGAGACTGAGGGAGGAGGTTCTTGAGCAATGCCCCCACCTCCCTGCCTGCCGGAACAAGCGCCCCACCAGCAAAAGACTCTTGGGGGGGGCACAGCAAGCCTCCCTCCCTCTGGCCAGGGAATCCACTGGTGACCACGCAGCTCCATGTCCTGCGCCCGAAGCCTGTCAGGCATCCACAGGTCCACCTTGGGCCAGAAACTCTGCATGTGACTGCACAGCCCCGCATGTCCAACTCTGGCCAGGGACTGCCCCAGTGACCTTGTGGTCCCACACCCAGCACCTACGAGGCTTCCTCAGGTCTGCCCACAGCCAGGAACTCACCCAGCGACCGCGTGGCCACACACCCCGAAACTGCTGGGCGGGCCAGGGACTCCGCCAGCAACCACCAGGCCTCCAGAGGTCCACCCCGGCCAGGGCATCCCATGGTGACTGGCACGGTCCTGTGCCTGGCACCTGCAGGGCCTCTGCAGGTCCACCCCTGGCCAGGAACTCCCTGGCAACTGTGCAGCCCTGCGCCCCATGCTTGCCTGGCCTTCACAGGGTCACCTTCTGCCAGGGACTCTGCTGGTGACTGCCAGGCCTCTGCAGGTCCGCTCCCAGCCAGGGACTCCCCCACCAACCATGTGGGCCTGTGCCTGGCACCTGCAGGGCCTCCAAAGTTCTGCCTCCAAGCAGGGACTCCACTGGGCACTGCATGGCCCTGTGCCTGCTAGGCCTCCACAGGCCCACCTTCTGCCAGGGACTCCACCGGTGACCATGAGGTCTCACACCCCTCATCCACCAGGCTTCTGCAGGCCTGCCTTTTACCAGGGACTCCACTGGCTACCAAGCAGCCCCACACCCTGCACCCATGGGGCCTCTGCACCACAGCCCATGGCCAGGGACTCACCCAGTGACCGCTTGGCCCTGCACCCCACAACTGCTGGGCCTCAGCATGCCTGCCTCTGGCCAAGGACTCCCAGAGCTGTGCAACCTGCATCCTCCCTCCTATACCCTCTTTGCCTCTGCACCAGCCCAGCTCGTCTGACCAGGATTCTGGAAGCCATGGGGGCAGAGGCCCTCTCTCCAGAGCCCTCCCTGCCTCTGTGCGGAGCCCTCCTCCCGGCCAGAGAATGCTGGAGCTGTGGGCTCTCTTTGCCAAAGTCACCGGGTGCCTGGCACTCCCAGAACTGAGTGCACCATCCCCTGCCCTGCTACTGGTTTGGTGGTGCCATACTCTGGAGCTGCTACTACTGCCAGAACTCCCTGGTTGGGGCAGTCCCAGAGGAGCTACACAGGGTCACACCCTACAAAGTTCCAGCAACAATAGGGTGATCCTGCCGGGGTCTAATCTTGGAGAGACACCTTCCCAACTCTGAGGACGGCCAGAGGCACTAGTGAAAAACAGTCATGGGGCAGAATCATTGGAAAAATTCTGGCAATATGAATAATCAGAGTAGATCAACTCCTCCAAGGAACAACAAGGCAGACACAGCACAAGATCCCATGCATAAACAAATGGTTGAGATGTCAGAAATTGAATTCAGAATCTGGATAGCCAATAAGATAAACAGAATGTAGAAAAGATTGAATTAGAATTTCAAGCAGTAATCCAAAAGATGTCTCAAGAATTCAATGAATTCAAAGACAAAATGACCAAAGATTTTGACACATTGAGGCAAGAATTTGCAGCCCTCAAAGATCTGAGAAATACAGTAGAATCCCTCAGTAACAGAATGGAGCAAGCAGAATAAAGGATTTCTGACATTGAAGACAAAGCTTTTGAATGCTCCCAAACCTCCAAAGAAGAAGAGAAATGGAAGGCAAAAACAGATCACTCTCTCAGAGAGCTCTGGGATAATTCGAAGGAAACCAATATTTACCTCACATGGATCCCTGAAAGTGAGGAAGCAGCCTCACAAGACACAGAGTCTCTTCTTCATGAGATTATGAAAGAGAACTTTCCAGACATGCCAAGAGATTCCAAAATTCAGATAGCAGACAGTTTCAGAACTCCAGCATGACTCAATCCAAATAAGACATCCCCCAGACACATCATAATCAATTTCACTAAAGTTAATATGAAGAAGAAAATTCTGAAAGCAGCCAGACGTAAAAAAACCATAACCTACAAAGGGAAGAACATTAGAATAACTGCAGATCTCTCTGCTGAAACCTTTCAAGCTAGAAGAGGCTGGTCATCGACTTTTAATCTCCTAAAACAAAATGACTTTCAACCCAGGATCCTGTATCCAGCTAAACTGAGTTTCATTTATGATGGAGAAATTAAATACTTTAATGACATCCACATGTTGAAGAAATTTGCCATAACTAAACCAGCTCTCCAGTATATTCTCAGACCTATCCTCCGTAATTACCAGCATAATCCACCACAAAAGTAAACTTACTCAGAAACTTTCAATCAAATTCCAACCTCCACAGTGGCGAAAGGATTAAAAATGTCCACTGCACTTTCAAAAGGCTTATTAATATTCTCAATTAATGTGAATGGTTAAAATTGTCCTCTAAAGAGGCACAGGCTGGCTGACTGGATACAAAAACTCAGGGCAGATATCTGCTACATACAAGAATCTCATCTTACCTTAAAAGATAAATATAGACTCAAGGTGAAGGGATGGTCATTTATATTCCAGGCAAATGGAAAACAGAAAAAAGCAGGTATTTCAATCTTATTCACAGATACAATAGGCTTTAAACCAACCAAAGTAAGAGAGGATAAGGATGGACACTTCATATTTGTTAAAGGTAATACTCAATATGATGAGATTTCAATTATTAATATTTATGCACCCAACTAGAATACACCTCAATTTTAAGAAAAACTCTAACAGACATGAGCAACTTGATTTCCTCCAGCTCCATAGTAGTTGGAGTCTTTAATACTCCTTTAGCGGTGCTGGATAGATCCTCCAATAAGAAGCTAAGCAAAGAAATTTTAGATTTAAACTTAACCATTCAACAATTGGATTTAACAGACATCTACAGAACATTTCATCCTAATAAAACTGAATACACATTCTTGTCATCAACCCACAGAACATACTTCAAAATCAATCACATCTTAGATCATAAGTCTAACCTCAGCAAATTTAAAGGAATAGAAATTATTCCTTGCATCTTCTCAGACCATCATGGAATAAAAGTTGAACTCAATAACAACAGGAATCTGCATGCTCATACAAAAACTTGGAAGCAAAATAACCTTATGCTGAACAATAGATAGGTCATAGATGAGATTAAGAAATCTCCAAATTTTTGGAACAAACTGATAATGAAGACATGAATTATTAGAACCTCTGGAATACTGCAAAGGCAGTCCTAAGAGGGAAATTCATAGCACTGCCAGCCCTCTGCAAGAGAATGGAAAGAGAGGAAGTTAACAACTTAATGGGACATCCCAAGCAACTGGAAAAGGAAGAACATTCCAACCCCAAACCCAGCAGAAGAAAAGAAATAACCAAAATCAGAGCAGAATTAAATGAAATTGAAAACAAAAGAATTATATAACAGATCAATAAATCAAATAGTTGGTTCTTTGAAAAGGTCAATAAAATAGATAGACCTTTGGCTAAACTAATCAGGAAAAAAAGAATAAAATCTCTAATTTTATCAATCAGAAATGGTAAAGATGAAATAACAACAGACCCCTCAGAAATTAAAAAAATCCTTAATGAATATTACAAGAAACTTTACTCTCAGAAATATGAAAATCTGAAGGAAATTGACCAATACTTGGAAGCACGCCACCTTCCT
>CAUYON010047427.1:0-25302 GCA_963573935.1 Arctocebus calabarensis
CCAAATGCCCATCAACCCATGAATGAATTAACAAATTGTAGTATATGTATACAATGAAGTACTACTCAGCCATAAGAAAAGATGAAGACTTTACATCTTTTCTGATTACCTGGATGCAGTTGAAACATATTCTTCTTAGTAAAGTGTCTCAGGAATGGAAAAAAAGTATGCCATGTACTCAATACTAATATGTAACCAATATATAAGCAACTACATGGCCACAGGAAAGAAAAACACTAGCAAGAAGGGGGAGGAGGAGGGAAAAGGGAGGGGGGAGAAGGGACAGTGATTGACAAGAGCTCACCTAATGTGTACAATGTGAGGGCGTCCACCGCACACCCCCACCCTCGCCGTGAAGGGTTCAACTACAACTTGAACTCTACCTTAGAAATGAAAACAATGTGGTTGGGGGCCCTCCACACAGTGCTGCTGACCTGCTCTGTGTTTAGGGTCCCTTCTTTGAGACCCTCGGCCAAGCCCTGGTCAGCCTGGGTGAATGACAGACTCTGTGCTGGGCCCTAGGACCTGGCTGGGGGGCTGATGACCCCAGGGGTCCCATGAGAGTAAAGAGCAGCCCAGGTTCCCCTTGAGAGGTTTGAGATGTGGGGAGATGGGGAGTGAATGGGGTCTATGCTTTCCCAGGATAGCCTGGTGTCAGCCTCCTCGGGGGTACCCTCCTAGTCACAAGCCACACACGGGACCGCTTTGGTGTCTGTCCCCTGCACTTGCCCAGTGCCTGGCTTCCAGCACATTCTCCAATAGGGCTGGATCTGTGGCCGGGCCTGGTGGGAAGGACATGAAAAGGTATTTGTCTTCTCTACAGACCCTGTAGAGGGTCTCATGCACACGGGAGGTGAGATGGTAATTCTCAGAGCCTTGGTCACCTGAGTCTAGTTCAGAAGGTCTGAAGGACACCCAAGAACTGGAATTTTTTTCTAAACACTTATAATTTCTTTTTTTTTTTTTTAGTTTTTGGCCAGGGCTGAGTTTGAACCTGCCACCTCTGCTATATGGGGCTGGCACCCTACTCTTTTGAGTCACAGGTGCCACATCTAAACTCCTATAATTTTATTTAAGTGGATGCAAATGTATATGATAAATATAGCAATTCTATGACATTGCATAGAGGCCATATTCTTGTACGCACACACCTAAGAAGCTTTTTTTTTTTTTTGGAGACGTGGTCTGCCTTGGCTGTACAAGCTGGAATGTGATCAGAGCTCAGTCTCCTCCTGCCTCAGTTTCCTGAGTTGCCCCGATTACTGGTGAGAGCCACTATACCTGGCCACCTTTGTATTTTGAAGAAATTGTAGATTCACATGCAGTTCTTAGAAATAACACAGAGAGATCCCAGGTCCACTGGACCCACGTCCCCTAGTGGTGAGTCATGCAGACAATAGAGTGCTGGGGATGCCCAGGAGGCAGGATCAATGCAGTGTAGACCAGAAACTTCCCTGTTTCAGCCACACTCACCTCCTCCCACCCGCTCGGTCACTGGGACCCCAGCGTTGTCATCTCAAGGATGTTTTGTAAGCAGAATCATAGGGCATGCCACCTCTGGGGACTGAGCACTTTCTCAGTATAATTTTTGGAAGGTTCATCCTGGCTGTGTGGTCAGCAGCTCAATACTTTGTGCTTTGGAGTCAGTAGCATTCCAGGACATGGAGGGACTGTGGTGTCTGTGACCAGTCACTCTCTGGCCATCACAGCTGCTATGAATACAGCTGCTGTGTGCATCTGTGCTCAGGATTTTGTGATCATAGATCTTCATCTCTCTGGGACAAGTGCCCAAGGAATGCAATCACAGGGTGATTTGGTAGTTGTCATGTTTAGTGTTAAAGAAATTGCCAAACTGTTTCCTGGAGCAGCTGTTTCATTTCACATCCCCATCAGCAATGCATGAGTCATCCCATTTCTTTGCATCCTTGCCAGCATTTGGTTTCGTGAGTATATTTTGTTTTAGCCATTCAGAGATCACTGTGGTTTCAGTTTGCATTTTCCTGACAACCAACAATACTGAACTCCTCACATGCTTATTTGCCATCTGTATAACTTTTTAGTGAAGTGTCTGTTCATGTTTTTGCCCATTTCTAATCAAATTGTTTGCTTTTTTTTTTTATCAATTTAGCTTCAAGAATTCTTTACATATTTTAGACACCAGTCTTAGCCCTATGTGTGCTTTGCAGATACTTCTCCTAATCTGTACTCTGTCTTTGCCCACTCTGAACAGGGTTTTGTTATTTCTTTTTTTTTTTTCAGTTTTTGGCTGGGGCTGGGTTTGAACCCGCCACCTCTGGTATATGGGGCTGGTGCTCTACTCCTTTGAGCCACAGGCACTGCCCCTCTTTTTTCTTTTCTTTACTTTCTTTTTTTTTTTTTATAGAGACAGTCTCATTTCATCGCCCTAGGTAGAGTGCAATGGTGTCACACAGCTCACAGCAACCTCCAACTCCTGGGCTTAGGTGATTCTCTTGCCTCAGCCTCCCAAGTAGCTGGGACTACAGGCGCCCACCACAACACCCGGCTATTTTTCTGTTTTGCAATTCTTCAGAGTCCGGGTTTGAACCTTCCACCTTTGGTACATGGGACCAGCACCCTACTCGATGAGCCACAGGCACCACCCTTTTTTCTTTTCTTTTCTCTTTTTTTTTTTTTTTTGTGGCATCACAGCTCTCAGCAACCTCAAACTCTTGGGCTCCAGGGATTCTCTTGCCTCAGCCTCCCAAGTAGCTGGGACTACAGGTACCCGCTACAACACCCAGCTATTTTTATTTATTTACCTATTTATTTTTTATTTTTATTTTTTTATTTTA
Source organism: Arctocebus calabarensis (assembly GCA_963573935.1). Taxonomy (NCBI): domain Eukaryota; kingdom Metazoa; phylum Chordata; class Mammalia; order Primates; family Lorisidae; genus Arctocebus; species Arctocebus calabarensis. The sequence continues at coordinate 2,814 of CAUYON010047427.1, forward strand.
CTTTATTTTATTTTGAGATAAAGCCTCAAGCTGTCACCCTGGATAGAGTGCTGTGGCATCACAGCTCACAGCAACCTCCAATTCCTGGGCTCAAGCGAGTCTCCTGCCTCTGCCTCCCAAGTAGCTGGGACCACAGGCGCCGGCCACAACGCCCGGCCATTTTTTTTTTTTTTTTTTGGTTGCAGCCATCATTGTTGTTTGGCAGGCCCAGGCTGGATTCGAACCTGCCAGCTCAGATGTACATGGCTGGCGCCTTAGCCCATTGAGCCACAGGCACCGAGCCCCCTGGCTATTTTTTGTCACAGTTTGGCTGGGGTTCGAACCTGCCACCCTCGGTATCCTACTCACTGAGCCACAGACACCTCCCTAATTTTTTGGTTTTAATTGAGAAGAGTCTCATTTTGTTGCCCCTAGTAGAATGCTGTGGCATCACAGCTCATGGAACCTCAAACTCTTGGGCTTAAGCGATTCTCTTGCCTCACCCTCTCAAGTAGCTGGGACTATGGACTACGGCGCCCACCACAATGCCTGGCTATTTTTTTGTTTTCAGCAGGTCAGGGCTGGGTTTGAACCCACCAGTCCTAGTGCATGTGGCTGGCACCCTACCCTATGGGCGCCGCCAGCAATTAATTTTTAAGAGACGAAGTCTCAATGAGTTGTCCAGGCTCTACTTGAATTCTTGGATTCAAGGAGCCTACAATTCCCACCTTAGCCTACAAAACTTGTATTGATTAACCGCAGTGCCCCAAACAGGCATTTGCTGATACCATTGACACAGGCAAAGACACATGCAGAAGCCCAACATGTGAAAAGGCACAGGTCCCCGAAGGACCATGAGCCCTGACATGTCCCACCTGCACCCACACAAGTACCCATAGCACAAACCTGTGCCAGCCTGGGGTGTGGTATAAGCAGAGCTGAGACTCTTCCCTGCCCACTAGCTCTGAGTAACAGCAGATCTGCCCTCAGGTCCAAGGACCTAGAGGCCCCAGGACCAGGGCCAGATGAACCCATGTATGTCTGGGCTGCACCCCTAACCCTCAGCCTTAAGGGAAGAGACAGCACCAGCTCTTTCCCTGAGAGCCTTCCCCCACTGAAGGATGAGACCCACCACTGTGCTCTGGAGGCCCTGGACTGGCAGAAGAGCCATAGTTCTGCCCCAAGGAGCCCCAGTCTGATGGAGGCCATATCTCCCTCCTGGGCAGCTCTGGATACCCAAGACAGACACAGGCATGTGTGTATACACACACATACACACACACATGTGGCATGTGGCAGCTCAAAGAGGATTCTTTTTTTTTTTTTTTTTTAAAGACAGAGTCTCAAGCTGTCACCCTGGGTAGAGTGCTGTGGCATCACAGCTCACAGCAACCTCAAACTCTTGGGCTTAAGCAATTCTCCTGCCTCCATTTCCCAAGTAGCTGGGACTATAGGCTCCCACCACAATGCCTGGCTGTTTTTTGGGGGTTGCAGTCGCCATTGTTGTTCGGTGGGCCCAGGCTGGATTCGAACCCGCCAGCTCAGGTGTATGTATGTGGCTGGCGCCTTAGCCACTTGAGCCACAGGTGCTGAGCCCTCATAGGGGATTCTTGAGGGTTTGCTGAAAGAAGTGAGCCTGGAGCCTGCCTTTGGAGCTGAAGAGGAAAGAGGGGAGGGTGTGTGCTGAGGAGGCCTCCCTTCCTCCCCCTGCCCCCCTCATCCATCAGTTCCTCCTCCCCCCAGGGCCCAAGGGGCCTGCTGGGGCCCCACAGTCCCATCAGCCCAAGCAGTGAGCAGAAGGAGGAGAGCAGATATTTTTAGCTTCTCTGCCACTGACATTTCGCAGCAGGCGACCTGGGGTGAAGCTGAGTGAGTGCTGAAGGCTGGGAGAAGCCGACAGCGCCTTCCCGCCCCCATGCACATGCACACACAACTGTGCACGCACACAACCATGTCCTCCGACACTTGCAATGATCACAAATGTGGCACAGCTTCACACACAGGCAAACACAGTCACACACCTAGGCACATGTGCACCCGTGCACACACTTGGTTCACAGGCCACTTGTGTCAAAAGCCTCGCACCCCTGGACACACACAAAATATATCCATTCACATGCCCAGATACTCCCCCATTCATGTCCGTAACATACTTGTTCACTATTCATTCAAGAAATATGTATTCAGTGCTTACCATGCGTTGGGCAGTATTCTAGAGAGTGGGGATACTGTGAACAAAATAGATAAAAATTTCAGCCTCATAGTTTACATTTTGATGGGGGAAGTTTGAAAAGGCGCAAAAAATAAAGGATTGCTTCAAAAACCATATATACTATATAAACTAATCCTCCAAAATATACAGACCTGGGAGGCTGAGGCCAGTGGCTTGCTTGAGCTCAGTAGATTAAGATCAGCCGGAGCAAGAGCAAGACCCCATCTCTAAAAAAATAGCCAGGTGTTGTGGTGGGTACCTGTAGTCCCAGCTCTTGGGAGACTGAGGCAAGGGGATCACTTGAGCCCAGGGGTTTGAAGTTGCTGTGAGTTATGACACTACGGCACTCTATTAAGGGAGACAAAGTAAGACTCTTTCAAAAACATAACAAAACAAAATATACAACCACATATGTGAACAACTTCCTACCATTCATTGCTCCACAAATACACGCAACTGCACATACAACCCACAGTCAAGATTCATATAGGAAAATCCACATATGTACCTCAAAACAATCATAGACATATGTGTACACAGCTACACACATATGCAGTTAAACACTTCACATGTAAATACTCATGCCATCGGCTCGCTCGGCGCCTGTGGCTAACGGGCTAAGGCGCCAGCCACGTACACCTGAGCTGGCGGGTTCAAATCCAGCCTGGGCCGGCCAAACAACAATGACGGCTGCAACCAAAAAATGGCCGGGCACCTGTAGTCCCAGCTACTTAGGAGGTGGAGGCAGGAGGCTCACTTGAGCCCAGGACTTGGAGGTTGCTGTGAGCTGTGATGTCACAGCACTCTATCCTGGGTGACCGCTTGGGGCTCTTTCTAAAAAAAAAAAAAAAAAAAAAAAAGTAAATACTCATGCCATACAGACGCATGATACACGTAAGGCCAGACCTCACCCATACACACACGTGTTTGTACATAGCTATACAATTTACCTACCTATACAGGATACAACCTCCACAAGAGCATGGAAGTGCAAGTTCACACACCTCCCACACAAACACAACCATTCCCTGCCTATCACAGACACACACGCCTACCGTCCTCCTTCCTTCTCCCACTGAAGTCCCAGCCTGTTTGTCACATGTTCACATACACAGAGTCCTAACATGCAACTTCACATTCATACCCAGCAACCATGCTGCAAAGAGGCCACACACCCTAAACCAACATAGACCCTAGTTCAGGCCAACTCTACCTCCTTTCCTCATGAGGTAAGTGTGGTCACCGCACCCTACATGTGCACCCAGAATGCTGGCCCTAAGAGTCCGACCCTTCTGCCCCCAGGGTTTGGGAGTTGAGCCCAGGCCCTAGAGAAGCCCTGAGGCCCCTAACCCAAGTCCCCAAAAGGCAGGACTCTCTCTGAGCTCAGAGCTTGCCCTGGGGCCCAAGATGCTTTTCAAATCCGCCCCCAGCTCCCCTCCCTTTGCTCTCCTCTCATTCTTTCTCTCCTCTAGAATTCCTTTCTTTTTGTTCTCTATCACCCCATCCTTCCCAGGAGCTCTTGGTCAAAAATTAAGCTCTCCTCTTCTCTTCCCAGGTTCTGCTAGAGGGTGTGGAAACCCTGTGACAAACAGATGCACTAATGAGTAGACAGACATATCACTAGGACAAAAAAGAGGTCATTGTCATATCCCGAAGACCTGAGAGGGAGAAAACTAAATGGGCCAAGGGAAAGATAGGACCAAATGGCCCATGGGCCAACATATAAGCAGACACAGCTGGGAGAATCCCTGGGTTCCAATCCTGATTTTGCTGTGTGCCCTTGGGTCAGCTGCTGTTCCTCTCTGGGCCTCTTCTGCCTCTGCACAAATAAGGAGCTGCAGTAGGTGATTTCTGAGGCAATGGGACTGCAGCAATTGAATAAATAGGGAGAGGAGCTGAGCGCCTTGGGAGCCAGGTTAGAGCCATAAAAGCCCCTTCCCCAGAAGCTCTCCCAGCAGCCTCCTCCTCTCCCAGTCCTGGGCTCTAGTCTGAGTTGAAGCACCAGAGGCCGACAGCACCCCCTGCCCCCAATCCATATAAACACATGTGCTCCTCCAAGACTCAGCCACTTCCTTTGCCCTTTCTGGACCTCAGTGTCCAGGCTTGTGTATTTAGGGGCTCAGGTCCTGGCCCTGTGCTGTGAACCCATCTATGTGTGCACTGTCTGTCTGTCTGTCTGCCTGCCAGCAGCCTTCAGGCGCCAGGAGGGGAGGCAGCAGTGGGAAGGTGGGGGCAGGGAAGGAGGTAGCATTGACAAGTTCCAATGTCTGGCTTTCCCTCCTGGAAACCCCAAGCTGGGGCTGCCCCCCCTTCCCTTCCTGTCTCTCTCGCTCAAGCACGTCCCTTCTAAGAGCCCCTCTCTGCAGACACCCCCAGTGGAACCAAGCCCAGATTTGCTGCCAAGAAGGCCGACATTTCTTAGACTTGCCACGTTAAAGGGGCCTGCACAGGCACGCACTCAAATCCCCCTCCACGTCCTCCGCCTGTGCACATTCAGGCGACCCGAAACACACAAAGACACGGTTGGACACAGCGGCCACCTGTGCACACAGGAGGTAGCACATGGAGCGCATCTGACCCCGGGCTCACAGACAAGTACAAACACAGCCCTGTCCTCCCTCCCCCTCCTACACTCAGCTCACCACAGACTCGGAAGCATGCACAGCTTCCAGCACACAGAGCTCACAGACACGCACAAACACAGTCACACGCAGGGTCTTGCCATATAGAAAAACAAGCGCAAACCTGTAGCACAGCGTTTCCCTGCACTGCACCATCACCAGCCCCGACACCGCCACTGCCACCCTGCATGCGCTGCCCATTCCCTGGTCCACACAACCACACCTATACAGTCACTCACAGTGTTCTTTGACCCCTACTGATAATTACACATACAAAGTCCCTTGAGCACAAAGACACCCCATGCCCACCCCCCCTGGACATTTGGACTAGCCCACACCATTACAGGGTGACTTCTTGGGCAGGGAGACATACACACAATCACAACTGCACACACAGTATTCTCTTATGCACTCACAATCACAGTCCCTTGTGCACACACAGACAAGCTCAAACCCACTATGTCGTTAAGCTCTTGTACACTATAACAAATTCACAATTATCTCCAAACACGCCCAGCAGACATGACATATATAAACTCAGGCCCACATCCTGACCCTTTTGTGGATACATGGATTTCTTCTTTTTTTTTTTTTTTTGCAGTTTTTGGCTGGGGCTGGATTTGAACCCACCACCTCTGGCATATGAGGCCGGCGCCCTACTCTTTTGAGCCACAGGCGCCACCCGATACATGGATTTCTTGTCACTGACATGGTGCATAGCAGCTTCTTGTGCACACACAGCTAGAACCAGCATTTCTTTGTACCTAGGCCAGTGTTCAAACTTGGGACGCACACAACTTACACAAACACATGGGCTCTGCTCCTGTGTGAGCACACTCATACACCTAGTCTCTCCTGTGCACATTGAGGCAAACACAGACTCACAAATCACCCCAACATGCTTTTCCATGCACACGCATATGTGTGAACACTCCATGAACAGACCCAGCCATCTGAACCTCTCTGTCAGACACTACAGCCCTCTGGCCCCCAACCCAGCCTCCTATCTCCCTCCCTTGGCTTGAGAGGGTAGGAAAGAGCTGGGAAGGCTGGGGGCTGGCTCAGCCCTTGTTCCCTCTCTGGCTCACTCCCTCCTGTCTGGCAGAGTCAGCCAGCCCAGCCCCAGCTCCGGCAGCCCTGGCTGCTCTGGGCAATCTCTCGGGGAGTTGGTCTCGGCTGATGCCGCAGCAGCAGCAGCAGCAGGGGCTGCCAACGTGGCAGACGGCGGGCAGGGAGGCAGGAAGGAAGCTGAGCCCGTTCTGCGCCCACTCACTGGGGGAGACAAAACCAAGGGGGCTGGATGAACAAGAGAGGCAGCTGGGCAGGGGGACCTTATGCACAGCCTGGGCTCTGGGCCCACATTGGCCCCAGACACACTGGGTGACCTTGGACAACTTGTTCCCCTCTGTGGTCCTGTTTCCTCCTTCAGGAAGTGAACAGTATGGACTGAACACTTCTTCCAGGTCCAAATCTTGTATCTAATTCCCTGCAGAGAACTCACAAGAGGGAGATAGAGGCTCACTCTGTGGCCTTGGGCTAGTCAGTTCCCCCTGAGTCTTTGCCTTTTAGCTCAACAATAAAAATGCCTCACCTCTGTGCAGCTAACCATTGACAAAATGTTTTCATTCCAAGAAGGTAGCACCATTTTACAGATAAGAAAACTAAGGTTCAGAGAAGTCAAATGATGCACCCAAGTTTACCCAGTGAGTGGCAGAGCAGGGACGGGAGCTCAGGGCTTCTGACTTAGTCTCCGAAACAATGCTGCCTCCCTTACCTTCCAGGCATCCCATGCCTTGACTGCCCCCTCAGAGTTGTCCCTCACCCTACCTCTGAGCGTTGAACCCCACCAGAGACACCTGGTTCTGCCCTGGGGAGTCAGGGTACAAAGGCCAGACAGGCCTCCCACCAGCATTCCAGCTGCCACTGGGAACACAGCTGTCAGCAAGGCTGAGCGAGCCAAAAGCCACCTCCCAAACAGGCTCATATAATTGGTACATTGTCAGCTCAAAAATGGAGCTGCTGTGGGCTCTGGGGCTGCTCTAGGCCTCAGTTTCTTCATCTGGCTGGCTGTTGGGGATTGGACAAAATGATTTCCAATGGCCCTCTCAGTTTGCAGTGCTCCCCAAAGAATGACCAAGGAAAAACATGGTGGGGGAGGCAGCTGTGTGCCAAGGTCCCCCACCAACCAGGAGTGTGCCAAAGGTATCTGGACCCCAGAAATCTAGCCCCTGTCTCACCTGTGGCTGGAGTGGTATCTGCATCCCCTCTGAGGCCCCACATAAGGGGAGGCTTGGGGAGCATTTACAATATGGATTGTTGGACAGATAGATGGACCAGCAGAGGTATGAAGGAGAAGAGGGAAGAGACACATGAACCAGTGCTCCAGGGGCTCCGTGTCCCCTGGTGGAGGATACTAAGGAGGACAAAGGAAGATGCAAGGCACAGGGCAGCCTGCCACCCACCTCCTTCGACCCTCTCCTGATGCTTACTCTGCCCAGCTCCACAAGGCTATCTGTAGGAAGGACAAAGGTGGGATACACAGTTGTCAGAGGGTGGAGTACACTGTGGGATTCATCCCTGGGACTGTGGAGGAGGCATGCCCCTGGTCTGTGGGGGCGAAGAAAGGCCTCTGGAGAAAGCACCACAGGTATTGAGATCAGGTTTCTGGGAAAAGTCAGTAAGCCCATATGTGCGAATATGATCCCCATTTTACAGATGGGGAAGGCAACCCTCAGAGGTAGAGACAGAGCCAGGCCTTATACCCAGGCCCCTGCGACTGCAAAGCCAGTGTTTTTTTGTGCTATGCCACGCTGACTCCCAAAGGAGTGAATTGCTAATGGTGGCATTTCAGATGTAGTGACAGTGCACTAGGAAGAGGTTCTGGACAGATGGTTCCCAATCGGGCCCCTGCCTCAGGCTAGCAGAGCAGAGGGTTGTCAGGGCAGGCGGAGCTCACCCCCCTCCTTTCTGCTAGTGTGTGGGATGCGGGCAGGTCTCCTCTGGACTCTCCACCATCCCCCTCCAGCCCTTTGGCCTTGCCTGGGTGACCTGCATGAGCTCAGCTTCCCAGCAGTCCTGCGGAGGAGTCAGCCCAGGCAGAGGCTGCCTCTGCCCTCTCACTGCTTGGCAGTGCCAGGGGAGGCGGGGCCTCGGAGGGGTGGGGTAAACCTCCCAGCCACCAGACCTCCAGGCCTGTCCCCCGACTCAGGCGCCCTTGGGGTTTGCTGCAGAGGCCCAGGCTGAGACGGGTGGTGCAGAGCTGGGCATGCTGGTCAGGCCCATCCCTGTTGCCGCAGCCTTGTTGAGCTGCCATTAACAAGTGGCCGGAGGTTGCCGTGTCTCCATGGAGACCAGACAGTCAGTGCGGCTCCTGGGTGAGGGCCGTGATTAGTGAGTGTCAGCTTTGCCAGCCCTGCTCTTCCCACCGCCCTGCCACTGGGCTCAGAAACAACAGGCCTGGCAGGGGGCTGGGGAAGGACTAGGAGGGGCTCAGGGCCCACACAGGCAGGGGGGCTCCAAGGACCAGCCCCAGGTGCTGTGTCTTTGTCTCCCCCAGTGGCTCCTCAATTTCCCCTCCTCAAGATGTCTGCCTTCCCTCCCCAATCCTTTCACTCAGCCACCAGGACGAGTGTTCTAAAACACGAGCTGAATCCTAACACTGCCTTCCTTAAGAACTTTAAATGGTTTCCCATCCCCCAGAAGCTAAGAGTCAAATTCCTTACCATGGCATTCAAGACATTCATTTATTCACTCAACATATCTTTCGTGAGCACCTACTACATGCCAGTGAGCCTGCCAAGTATACATGGTCAATAAAATAAGCAAAATCCCTGCTTTCATAGAACTTCCAATCTAGCAAGGAAGACACATTTTAAACCAAGTGTAAATCAAGAGCTACACAAATGTTCATACCTGTACTCCTAGCACTCTGGGAGGTCAAGGTGGGTGGACTGCCTGAGCTCAGGAGTTTGAGACCAGCCTGAACCAGAGCGAGACCACATCTCTATTAAAAATACCCAGATTTTGGCTCGGTGCCTTTGGCTCAACAGGTTAAGGCGCCAGCCACGTACACCTGAGCTGGCGGGTTCGAATCCAGCCTAGGCCCGCCAAAAAACAATTATGGTTGCAACCAAAAAAAATGGCCAGGCCTTGTGGCAGGCGCCTGTAGTCCCAGCTATTTGGGAACCGGAGGCAAAAGACTTGCTTGAGGCCAGGAATTGGAGGTTGCTGTGAGCTGTGATGCCACAGCACTCTATCCAGGGTGACAACTTGAGGCTCTGTCTCCAAAAAAAAAAAAAAGCCAGATTTTGTTTGGGGACCTATAGTCCCAGCTACTTGGGAGGTTGAGGCAAGAGAATTGCTTGAGCCCAAGAGTTTGAGGTTGCGGTAAGGTATGACGCCAAGAACACTCTACTGAGAATGAGAATGATAAAGTAAGACTCTGTCTCAAAAAAAAGAAAAGAAAAGAAACTTACACAGAGACAACCAGGAGAGTTGGGAGGAAATGGAGAGGGTGTGTTGGTAGAAGATGATTTGTAGGTGGTTCAACCTGAAATATTTAGAGAGTTCAAGGTGGCTTCTCTGAGGAGGCAACGTTTTTAGCAGTCAAGGACATGAAGGAGGATCCACCAGTGGCAGACAAAAGGGAAGAGCATTGCAGGAAATGGCCCATGCCAGGGCCAGTCTCCTCCCAAGGGAAGACTCTGCCCTGCCCTGTCTCTCCTCCCTCTCCACCTCCATGTTTCCTATCTTGGTTAAAGGCACGGGGCTTATCCAAATGAGGAAAAAACCTCTGATCATTGCCAACACTTTCTTCTCCCCTTCCCATGCTCACCTCTCATTTTTCCTATGTCCTATCAATTCTATCACATTTCTTCTCTCCTCATGGATGCTACAGACCCCATCACTTTCACGCTGACTCTTACACCTGCCCCTAACTGGATCACGGGCTGGGCGCCCCTGGCATAGTTCCAGGGATATGCCATAGGGCATGTGGATACAGCAGTGAGCAGTGCCACACAGCCCCTGCCCTCTGTCAGAATCCAGGCAGTAAGGCAGGCAGTCTGCAAGTACAGGGGGAGGTGTGGGAGGACCTAATCGAGATGCGGGGGTGGGGGGTTCTGGGAGAGCTTCTGGGAGAAAGTCCTGGAGGAGGACAAGGAGTTAGTTAGCCAGGCAAAGGGAGAGGAAGGTGTTCCAAGCAGAGGAAAGAGCATGTGGGAAGGCAGGAAGTCAGAGCGGCCAGAGCCTAAACTGGAGGCCAATGGGGTGGGGCCCACGGGGGGAGGAGGGGTAGGGAGGAATTTTTTTTTTTGTAGAGACAGAGTCTCACTTTATCATCCTTGGTAGAGTGCTGTTGTGTCACACAGCTCACAGCAACCTCCAGCTCCTGGGCTTAGGTGATTCTCTTGCCTCAGCCTCCCGAGTAGCTGGGACTACAGGTGCCCACCACAACGCCCGGCTATTTCTTTTTTTGTTTTGCAGTTTGGCCGGGCCAGGTTTGAACCTGTCACCCTCGGTATATGGGGCTGGCACCCTACTCGCTGAGCCACAGGAGCTGCCCCAGGATTTTTTTTTTTTTTTTTTTTTTATGAGACAGAGTCTCACTTTGTCACCTCAGTAGAGTGTTGTGGTGTCATAGCTCACAACAACCTCAAACTCAGGCTTAAGTGGTTCTCTTGCGTAGCTGGGCCTACAGGTGCCCACCACAACACCGGGCTATTTTTAGAGGCAGGGGTCTCATTCTGGCTCAGACTGTTCTTGAACCTGTGAGTTCAGGCAATCCACTCTCCTCAGCCTCCCAGAGTGCTAGGATTACAGGTGTAAGCCACCTTGTCCACCCTGCACAGGGAGTAGGGGGTGGGAGCATGCTCAGTTCTGCTCCTGACATCCTGTCTCCTTCCTTCCAGTCCACAATGCAGTTAGACTCATCTTTCTAAAAGGACTCGGCACCCATAGCTCAGTGGGTAGGGCACCAGCCACATACACCAGGGCTGGAGGGTTCAAACTCAGCCTGGGCCTGCTAAACAACAATGACAACTACAACAACAACAAAATAGCCAGGCATTGTGGAAGGCACCTGTAGTCCCAGCTACTTGGGAGACTGAGACAAGAGAATTGCTTAAGCCCAAGAGTTTGAGGTTGTTGTGAGCTATAACGCCACAGCACTCTACCAAGGACAACATATTATCTCTCTATAAATAAATAAATAAATAGGGCAGCGCCTGTGGCTCAGCTCCATATGCTGGAGGTGGCAGGTTCAAACTCAGCCCTGGCCAAAAACTGCAAAAATATATAAATAAATAAAAAATGAGTAAATAAATAAACAGACAAGCCTGTCCCTTCCTAGCTCTTAAAATTCTGCTCTGGGGCAGTGCCTATGGCTCAAAGGAATAGGGTGCTGGCCCCATATACCAGAGGTAGTGGGTTCAAACCCAGCCCTGGCCAAAAAAAAAATCCTGCTCTGTCTCCCTATCCCTTTAAAGTCCCAACTCAGTAGTGAGGAACTTGAGGCCCTCAAAACCACCTTTCCAGCCTCATTTCCTACCACTCATCCCAGCTGACCCAACGCTCAACCACACCCAACAGGGCATATCCTTCTATGTCTCTGGGCCTCTGTCTGCATAATACATCAGTCCTGAAATGCCTTCCCCAAATTCTCCAGGTGAATTCTTTATCCTTAAGGGCCCAACATAGATGTCCCCTTCACCAAGAAGCCTCTCTGGAGCCTTCTTCCCCTCCTCCCCTCTAAAAATAAGTTTCTCCGCTGTGCCCCCATTACATGGAATTATAGGTAGCTAACATTCATTGAATGTTTCTTTCTATGTGCTAGACTTTATATAAGCATTTCACATTCATGATTTTACTTAGTCCTGAGGAGTAAGGACTTCTTTTTACTTTTCTTTTCTTTTCTTTCTTTCTTTCTTCTTTTTTTTTTTTTTTTTTGAGACAGAGCCTCAAGCTGTCACCCTGGACAAAGTGCTATGGCATCGCAGCTCACAGCAATCTCCAATTCCTGGGCTCAAGTAAGTCTCTTGCCTCCGCCTCCCAAGTAGCTGGGACTACAGGCGCCCGCCACAATGCCCAGCCATTTTTTGGTTGCAGCCATCATTGTTGTTTGGCTGGCCCGGGCTGGATTCGAACCCGCCAGCTCAGTTGTCCGTGGCTGGCGCCTTAGCCCATTGAGCCACATATACTGAAAAGGCGCCGAGCCTTTTTCTTTTTCTTTTCTTTTTTTTTTTTTGAGACAAAGTCTCACTGCATGGCGCTGGAGTAAAAGTGCCATGGCATCATCATAGCAACCTCAAACTCCTCCTGGGCTCAAGGGAGCCTCTTGCCTCAGCCTCCCCCAAGTAGCTCTGGGACTACAGGCACTCGCCACGACGCAACACTCAGCTAGTTTTTCTATTTTTAGTAGAGACAGGTCTGGCTTTGCTCAGGTTGGTCTCAAACTCCTGAGCTCAAGCAATCCACCACCTAGGAGTACCAGGTATGGTACTCCCAGAGTACCAGAGTGCCAGGAGTGCCAGGTATGAGTACTTTTTTTTTTCCCCACTGTAACCTTGAACTCCTGGCATGAAGCAAACTTCCTGAGTATCTGGAAACCATAGAGGCACATCACCACACAGGGGCAGGGCTTTTTTTTTTTTTGCAATGAGGAGGTCTCATTATGTTACCTAGTCTAGTCTTGGTCTCCTGGCATCAAGCATTCCTCCCACCTGAGCCTTCCAAAGTGCTGGAATTATAGGCATGAACCACCACTCTCCACCCCTTATGACTATCTTATAAGAAAGTATAATATTAATATCTTATTATCATCCCCCTTTTACTCATGTGCAATTGAGGCTCAGAATGGTTAAAGTGACTGACCAAAGGTAAGTCTCAAAGGTAATCTGTAAGAGAGTTGGGACTTGAACCCAGGCAATTTGTTGCCACAGCTCATAGCATAATCCCTACTCCACATTTCCCTATAGTGAGGTTTGCTAGCTCTGTATCTGCCTCCCCTACCAGACTAGCAGCACTTGGAGGGCAAAGTCCAAGGCTGACTCATCCAGGGCCCAGGGCCCAGCACACACAGCTTCTCACACACAAGTTGGAGTATGCACATATATGCGGAATGAATAACTTTAACTAGACTGTTACTAGAGGGTTGTGAGATGGGCTCACAGACAAGTTACTAAGTAACTTGACCCTCTTCTAAGTGGGTTTCATCACCATCCTGAGACAGACACCATGCCCAGTCCAGCACTTAGCTCCTAGTCCAGCACCTAGTTCCTGGTCCAGATCCAAAAAGGGTCTGCTGATAACATTGAGATTTCCATGCCTTGGCAGCCCCTTTAGAATCACACAGATTCAGCTTTGAATCTCAGCTCTACCCTTAGATATAGCAAGTGATTTCACCTTTCTGAGTCTCAGTTCTTCATCTTCAAAATAGGGCCTGCCTTTCAAGGTTGTTGTGAAGATAATGAATGGCAGCCATTTTGACTATTTCCCAAGTGTCAGCTATGTACTGTGCCAGGCTTTGTCATTGATTCTCAATTAGTACAGCCTTAGGCCCAAGCAACCAGGGAGGCAGGAGCCCCAGTGTTTCAGAGGGCCACTAGAGCCCTCTCCATGGAGTGTGATACCAGAAGGGTCAAGAAGACATGCCCACCCAGCACCCTCCACTACCCACTTCTAGACCACCTCTGGAATACTCTGACCTGGCTTCCAGGGCCTGGGAGGGCCTTTCTCAAACCACACTGTCAAGCAGATTCCTAGACCTGAGGGGTGGGCAAGAACAGCAGTTCACCCAGAGGCAGGTGAATAGAGTGTGAAATGTCAGCAATGGGGCAGGAAGAAATATGAGAGGAAAAGAACTTTGGTATACTTTTTTTTTTTTGAGACAAAGACTCAAGCTGTCCCCCTGGATAGAGTGGCGTGGCATCACAGCTCACAGCAACCTCCAATTGGGCTCAAGCAAGTCTCCTGCCTCCACCTCCCAAGTAGCTGGGACTACCTGCACCCACCACAACGCCTGACCATTTGGTATACTCTTGTTAGACACCAGCTTGCCCATACTCATCTTCACAAATGAAAGGCAGGAATTGGGCAGCGCCTATGGCTCAAAGGAGTAGGGTGCCAGCCCCATATGCCGGAGGTGGCGGGTTCAAATCCAGACCCAGCCAAAAACTGTAAAAAAAAAAAAAAAGAAAGAAAGAAAGGCAGGAATTATTAGCCCCATTACAGGAATAAAGAATCTCAGGCTCAGCCAGAGGAGTGATTCTAAAGCCTATTCATTTCACTGCCTCTGAGATGGCAATGCTTTATATCTAAATGTTTTACTTTTTTTTTAAGAGACAGAGTCTCACTTTATCACCCTCAGTAGAGTGCCATGGCGTCACAGCTCACAGCAACCTCCAACTCCTGGGATTACGCGATTCTCTTGCTTCAGCCTCCCAAGGAGCTGGAACTATAGGCGCCCACCACAACACCCGGCTATATATATATATATATATATATATATTTTTTTTTTTTTTTTTTGTAGAGACAGAGTCTCACTTTATCGCCCTGGGTAGAGTGCCATGGCGTCACACTGCTCACAGCAACCTCCAGCTCTTGGGCTTAAGCGATTTTCTTGCCTCAGCCTCCCTAGTAGCTGGGACTACAGGCGCCCGCCACAGCGCCCGGCTATTTTTTTGTTTTGCAGTTCGGCCGAGGCCGGGCTTCGGTATATGGGGCCGGCGCCCTACTCGCTGAGCCACAGGAGCCTCCCCCTTTTTTTTTTTTTTTTGAGACAGAGCCTCAAGCTGTCACCCTGGATAGAGTGTAGTGGCATCACAGCTCACAGCAACCTCCAATTTCTGGGCTCAAGCGAGTTTCTTGCCTCTGCCTCCCAAGAAGCTAGGACTACAGGCGCCTGCCACAATGCCCGGCCATTTTTTGGTTGCAGCCATCATTGTTTGGCGGCCCGGGCTGGATTTGAACCCACCAGCTCAGGAGTACGTGGCTGGTGCCCTAGCTCATTGAGCCACAGGCGCCAAGCCAAGCTCTCATTTACCTTATGATTCTTATGAGAAAGCACATCTCAACATATAATTCCATCTATTGTATAATAATTACTACTAAATAATCTACATTTTATAGTTCTCATAAACCAACAAGAGTAATTAATACATACTAGTATGGAATTTAACATACCCTCTACATTAAATAAAACCACATTTGCAATGGCATATGCAAATACTACTCTTTAAGTTATAAGTAAAAGCTATTCCTGAAGAAAAAATTATTCAGCAAGTTTTTAACTGCTACTATGTTCGGAGGCAATGGGGATGTTGACTGCTTTGCAGAGTGGTTTCAAGGGTTGAGTTAAATGATTATAAATTATCTGGCACAGAGTCTTGACAGGGCAGAGACTTTCCCTACCCTTGTCAGTTCCCTTTCCTTCCTCTGTGAAGACATAAATCAGAAAAAATTAAACAGCTACAACTGTTTCATCTTTTTGTCCTCGATCACTGAGTCTCAAAATGTGATCTCATGACCAACAGCACCCATATTAACATCAACCTGAAAGCTTGTTAGAAATGCAAATTCTCAGATCCTAGCCCCAACCTACTAAAACAGGAGTGGGGCCCAGCGATGTGTTTTAGTAAGCCCTCCACGTAATTCTGATTGAGAACCACTGCACTATCCTTAAAGTCAGCCTAGATGCAGTATCATTTCTTAGACTGATTTAAAAGCCAATTTAAACTGAATTGCCCTCTGCAGTTAGCATATGTTCTGGGCTAAAGGGTTAGAATGGTACATTTTTTCAATTTCATGGCTTGGCGCCTGTAGCTCAGTGAGTAGGGTGCCAGACACATACACCAGAGCCAGCAGGTTCGAGTCTGGCGTGGGCCTGCTAAACAACAATGACAACTGCAACCAAAAAATAGCTGGCCATTGTGGCGGTGCCTCTAGTCCCAGCTACTTGGGAGGCTGAGGCAAGAGAATTGCTTAAGCCCAAGAGTTTGAGGATGCTGTGAGCTGTGACACCACATTACTCTACCAAAGACAACATAGTGAGACTATGTCTTAAAAAAAAAAAAACAAGAATAGTACATTATTTCAATTTCTTTTTTTTTTTAAGACAGAGCCTCAAGCTGTCACCCTGGATAGAGTGCTGTAGCATCACAGCTCACAGCAACCTCCAATTCCTGGGTTCAAGAGAGTTTCTTGCCTCCGCCTCCCAAGTAGCTGGGACTACAGGTGCCCACCACAGCCACAACGCCCGGCCATTTTTTGGTTGCAGCCGTCATTGTTGTTTGGTGGGCCCAGGCTGGATTCAAACCCGCCAGCTCAGGTATATGTGGCTAGCACCTTAGCCCGTTGAGCCACAGGCGCTGAGCCACATTATTTCAATTTCAAAAACCTCTTGCTGGGCTTGGCGCCTGTGGCTCAACAGGTTAGGGCACCAGCCACATACACCTGAGCTGACAGGTTCAAATCCAGCCTGGCCTGCCAAACAACAATGACAGCTGCAACACCCCCCTCCTCCCACAAAAATGGCCGGGCATTGTGGTGGGCACATGTAGTCCCAGCTACTTGGGAGGTGGAGGCAGGAGACTCTCTTGAGCCCAGGAATTGGAGATTGCTGTGAGCTGTGATGCCACAACACTCTATCCAGGGTGACAGCTTGAGGCTCTGTCTCAAAAAAAAAAAATAAATAAATAAAACTCTTGCTAAACAAATGAGAGAGTCAACAAGGAATTCAATAACTGTTCTACTTAATTAGATTAATAGATTAACTACAATTTGAATTTCCTAGATCTTTGCTGGGCTCTCCTCTCTGGTGGGCTACTATTACACCACTGGTCTAGCCTAGTAAACAATGTCAAGTGCCGAGCCTGGCCTTAGAAATAGAGTTAACTAAACTTTTCAGCCCAGTGCTACAGTCGAAGTAGATTTATCCCTGTTCCTGCCAAAAGCCAGTTCTTGTCCAGCCTTTCTTTATATGACCTCATGCCTTGCTCCTACTACTTGGATGTAGTCGTAGTCTAACTCTTCACCTGACTCCTCTGAGAAAGATCAGCCACCTCTTCTAGATCTATCATTTAGGCCCCCCTAAAGCATCTAATTCAAGTCACACATTTGACAAAGTAGATCATTGGACTGTCTAAAATCTGAATAGGGGAGAAAAGTTTGATATCCTATAAAATCTGAAAACTTACTCTTGCTAGCAACAGAATTGAAGACTCAGGAAGAAACTGAATTTTATCCAACATATACTTACTGACATCTATCACCAGCTTAGTTTATCAGTGAAACACTGGGCAAAAAAGGGCTAAGTCCTAGTTACAGCTCTCACAAATCATACAACATTGAATAACAAAGACTACCTAAGCCTCGTTTTTCTGATCTCTAGGGGAAAAAATACTACTCCTCTCTCCTGACTACTGAATTTTCTAAGCCATACAACTTTGATACAAGTAAAATTTGTTAAATTTTATTTAAACATACCAAAACAAACTTCAGTTAATGCAGTTAGCAAAAAGAGCAATTGTTTAGGAGATAGGAGACCTGGATTTCAGTTTTGATTATGCTGTAATCAAAGCTAAACAGCCTTATGAATTAGAGCAAGTTGCTTATATTTATGCCTTAGCTCCAGATCTGAGAAAAAACTTCCTTTTTAACTACATAATAAGGATGTTAAAAATTGAATGAAATTAGGATGTAGTAATAACATAAATTTGGAAATTTCCTATCATCACTAGGTATATTTATTTTTTTATTTTTATTTTTATTTTTTTGCAGTTTCTGGCCAGAGCTGAGTTTGAACCCACCACCTCCAGCATATGGGGCCAGCATCTTACTCCTTTGAGCCACAGGCACTGCTCCATCACTAGGTTTATTTTGCCAGTGCTTTCTTTGTCCCATAGCTAGTCCAGCTCAGAAACTCAACATCTGTGAAAGCTGTTAGCAGTAAGGCTGAATGTTTTCAAGGCAATCATTCCTAAAGAGAGAGTATTCACCAAGTAAAGGGTTGAACTCTTGCACCTGGGTTTCTAGGTCCTTAGTTGCTTCTACTCTCACAAGTAGCAACAAACAAGATGGCAGGAGAGCCAATTCTACTCCAAGTGGGTACCTGGTTTTTTTTTTTTTTTTTTGCAGTTTTTGGCTGGGGCTGGGTTTGAACCCATCACCTCCGGCATATGGGGCCGGCGACCCACTCCTTTGAGCCACAGGCGCCGCCCAGGACCTGTTTTCAGTAATAAACATTTCTGGTCTCTAAGACTAATGATTCAAGTTCACAACAAACTATCAGTGTTTTGTACCCACTTTCCAAGAAATGCTTAATACTGTTCCCATTTACTGTGAAACAGCCACAAAGAACAAAATTCCCTAGGAAAAAGAGGAGCAGGAGGAAGGGAAGAAAGAGGAAGGTCAGGAAGAAAAGGAAGAAGAGCAAGAGGGAAAGGATGAGGAAAAGGGAGAGGAAGAAGAAGAAAAGAATAAAAGCTTTTACAGAAATTACTATTACACAGCATCTTCCATAATGATATATGGCTCCAAAACTGTATCCCTTTTTTCTCATGTCATACTTGAACCTTTAGTTAAACTTCCAAGGCATATTTAAATTATGTTGATCAAAAAAAAGTAAAAAGAAGAATATACTTACTGTGCTTTGAACTTCTTTTGAATAATTTAATTAACGGTCTTTAAAATTTTTCGCAACACACTCAAGATCCTGTCATGGTACACCAGTGTGCTGAGGCACACCAGCTGAAAATCACTGCTGTATCCTTTATCAGGGTGCCATGTAAAAAGGGTATAATGCTTAGATGACAGAATAACAATGAGGAGGGAAGGTATTAACAACCTGCTTTTCAGGAGGCCTTCAAACTTCTTTAGGCTCATATTTTACTCGGAGCTTTGAAATTAAAAATAAATCAAAAGCAACAGTGAAATTTCCCTAACTATGAACTGAAGAATATTTGTTCCAAGGATTGTTAAGTGATTACTCAAAAGGGTTTTAGGTTTGAAAAACACTAAACAAAATCATAGGGCCAGGCATGGTGGTTCACACCCACACCTGTAATCCTAGAACTCTGGGAGGCTGAGGCAGGCGGACTGACTGAGCTCACAGGTTCAAGACCAGCCTGAGCTAGAGCAAGACTCTGTCTCTAAAAAAAAATAGCCATGCATTGTGGTGGGTGCCTGTAGTCTCAGCCACTTGAGAGGCTGAGGCAAGAGAATCGCTTGAGCCTAAGGGTCTGAAGTTGCTGTGAGCTATGAAAGCCAAAGCACTCTACCAGGGGGTGACAAAGTGAGATTCTGTCTCAAAATTAAAACAAAAAACAAAAAACAAAAACCATATACTGCCTTTTACCACAGGACTTCTTGAAAACTTTAAACTGCTAATTAATGTATATTATAAATCGAAAAGTAAATACAGCAGATACCATTTCCCAAACTTATTTGATCATAATATCTTTTGCCTTGCCCTCAACCCTACTTCAAGACTTGTGCTTCTTCCAGGAAACAAACAAACAAACAAACAAAAAAAGGGCTAAATTCCCCCAGTTGTTATTTCCTTTTATTCACAACATTGTTATACTAGTTCCCAATAGTTTTGTGGTTTCCAAGAAAGGATAAATGGCAGTCCACCAGTAATATTATTTATCAATAGACTGTACCTGAGCTCACTCAAAAGATATTCAGCAATGGCTCCGGGGCACAGGAAGATACTCCTATAATAGAGAACTAGATCTCTAAAGCAACAAAGAGGGGGCAAATGACTGATTTTTAAGCAGCAATGGGACCACCTGAAAACAGCCATACCTTCCAAGTATTTCATAGTGCTTTCTACCAGGTCTTACCCTAGTGTTTTTTGTTTGTTTGTTTGTTTGTTTTTAGAAACAGAGTCTCGCTTTATTGCCCTCGGTAGAGTGCAGTGGCGTCATAGCTCATAGCAACCTCCAACTCCTGAGCATAGGCAATTCTCTTGCCTCAGCCTCCCAAGTAGCTAGGACTACAGGCGCCTGCCACAACGCCCGGCTATTTTTTATTGCAGTTTGGTCGGGGCCAGGTTTGAACCTGCCACCCTTGGCATATGGGGCTGAAACCCTACCCACTGAGCCACAGGTGCCACCCTAGTGTTTTTTTGTTCTCTATCTGAACAAATGTTCTCTATGTACGTTAGGCAAGGCAAAAGGTAAAGTAAGATAACAGATATAATCAAAGGACTTTTTTTTTTGAGAGAAGAGTCTCACTATGTCGCCCTCGGTAAAGTGCTATGGCATCACAGCTCACAGCAGCCTCACACTCTTGCACTTAATACATTCTCTTGCCTCAGCCTCCCAAGTAGCTGGGACTACAAGCACCCACCACAACACCCGGCTATTTTTTTGTTGTAGTTGTCACTGTTGTATAACAGGCCTGCACTAGGTTGAACCCGCCAGCCCCAGTGTATGTGGTCGGCACCCTAACCACTGAGCTATGGGCGCCAAGCCAATCAAAGGACTTCTACTCTAGGAATGCTCATCCCAACCTCATCCCTAGGAATGCTCAAATCACTAATTATAATTTTAAAAACAAAACCCTAGAGTTGACTGGTGCAGTTTACACATAACTCCTAAACCCAAGAACTCCTAAATTGTTCCACTTCTGAATGTGAGGGTTTCAACGGATCCCTGACTGCACATAAAAAGTTCACATCAAGAAACACATAAATCTCTTTGTAAATGACACTATCTTATGAATAAGGAGATACTGTACATGATGGCTAGAATCCCTGCAAATCCCTTTTTACATGACACTGGCGTAGGTCACTGCCCTCTTATAGTAAACTGAAGGGAACTGGTTCTTCACAACAGTAAATAACCCTTCTGAGTCATCCAACATTCATCAGAGTAGATGTTAAAAAAATTTTAACACACCCATTAGGATGGCTAGTATCCAAAAAGCAGAAAATAAGAAGTGTTGGTGAGGATACAGAGAAATAGAGCCCTTGTGCATTGCTGATAGGAATGTAGAATGGTGCAGTTGGTGTGGGAAACAGTTTGGCAATTTTCCAAAAAGCTAAATAAAATTACTATATGATCTAGCAATTCCATACCTATACACCTAAGAGTTGAAAAGCAGAGACTCAAAGAGATAGTTGTATACTCATGTTCACAGTAGCATTATTGACAATAGCCAAAAGGTAGAAACCACCCAAGTGTCCATTAACACGAGTGGATAAACAAAATATAGATTATTCAGCCGTGAATAATTCCTACAAAAGGAATGAAGTTCTTATATACGCTACAACAAGAATAAATCTTTAAAAGATTATGGCAAGTAAAATAAACTAGACACTAAGGAACAAATATTGCATGATCTTTACTCACATGAGATGCCTGGACAGGCAAATCCATAGAGACAGAAAGTAGACTAGAGGTTACCAGGGTCTGGGAGAGTTGTTATTTAATGGGTATAGAGTTTGTGCTGGGGATGATGTGATGGTTATATAATATAATGCTGTCAGTGTACTTAATACTATAAAACTGTATACCTAAAAATGGTTAAAATAGTAAATTTTATGATATTTTACCACAGTAGAAAAAAATGTAAATTTTTTAGGCAGAAAAGCCAATAAATTTATACTGCTAAATAACTCATATACCATGGTCTATTTTGATCTTTCCTAATTTTTGCTAGTTCATGCTCATCATTTCTTTCATGTGGTCAGAGATCTTGGTCCTCTTTGTTGTCTTAAACTGTACCAGATCCACATTTCTTAGAGGTAAGAACTGTTGTGATCCGTAATTTAAATAAACAATTTTTCCTCAAGCTTAAATCCTCAGTAAAGTTGAAAAAGACAGAAACGAAGGAAAGGAATGAAGAAAAGGAACGGAGGTGCTTTTTTGAATGTTCCTGCAAAAACTCATGTTTTAAATTTTTTTTTTTTTTTTGAGACAGATCCTCAAGCTGTCACCCTGGATAGAGTGCTGTGGCATCACAGCTCACAGCAACCTCCAACTCCTGGGGTCAAGCAAGTCTCCTGCCTCCACCTCCCAAGTAGCTGAGACTACAGGCGCCCGCCACAACGCCCGGCTATTTTTTGTTGCAGTTGTCATTGCTGTTTTAGCTGGCCGGGGCAGACACCCTACCCACTGAGCCACAGGCGCCATTCCCCAATGGCGTTCTTAAATCACTCCAATTCTCTTCAAGATATACTGACCACAAATACATCTGACTTTGTCTTCCCACTTTATCAGTCCTTACTTGCCCCTCATCATTCTATATTTACTATTCTAACATTTTCACTACAGTCTTCCCGTCTTTAGCCTCTCTTTTTCCTAGTTTTATGCCCCATTTTAAAATTATTCTCCCTAACCCACAACATCATAGCATGGTGATCCTAATCCCAAACACATCTTGGATAATGTCCAAATACTCTACTAAGGATCTCCAATGGTGAAACTCTGACCTTCATGTCTTTGCTCACATTTTTCCTTTTCCTTCTCCCCAATCCCCTATAAAAATCTTTGACATAGCCATCTTATTTCATGTTTCTTTTTTTTTTTTTTTTAATTGAGACAGAGCCTCAAGCTGTCACCCTGGGTAGAGTGCTGTTGCATCATAGCTCACAGCAACCTCCAATTCCTGGGCTCAAGCAAGTCTCTTGCCTCCGCCTCCCAAGTAGCTGGGACTACAGGCGCCCGCCACAACG
>CAUYON010047428.1:0-25194 GCA_963573935.1 Arctocebus calabarensis
CCAATTCCTGGGCTCAAGTGAGTCTCTTGCCTCTGATTCCTAAGTAGCTGGGACTACAGGCGCCCGCCACAATGCCCAGCCATTTTTTGGTTGCAGCCGTCATTGTTGTTTGGCGGGCCCGGGCTGGATTCGAACCCGCCAGCTCAGGTGGCTGGTGCTTTTGCCCATTGAGCCACAGGCGCCGACCCTAAAACTATACTTTTGATGGTGCTTTTCCATAGGCTAAATAACAAGTCACCTGGGATGTGTTTCGAATTGTAATTTCATTTACCAAAATTTATTATCTTTGCATTTTGGGGAGAGAAGGGTCATGTCCCTTCTTAAGGTGTCTTAAGGTGAAGTACACTTAGACCATTTTTGGAGGGTTCTAGAGAAGTTTATCTGCTTAAATTTTGTAGTTATATGAGAAATAGAACTCAAAATGAGATAGTATTAAAATAGATAATTCCTTACTGACAAAGCCTGAGAAATGTATAAAGGAGATGTTGCATGTTTAAGCAGAATAGTGATGCAAATCCCTCTTAGAAGGGTAAATAAGATTTAAGGTTTTATCCTAGGATTTTATCCTTAATAACACGGATTTCAGAGTATGTTGAGGTTTTTTTGAACTGCTTTGTATTTTAAAGATATTTTTGGTTCCTCTGCTTGACATTTTATAATTCTCATCATGTTCATAATTTGAAATGTTCTGAAAAGTATGAAATTTAACATTTCATTCCCTAATCAGTTATATTATTGAATGCTGACTCCGAGTGAACTCCTAGCTTAGAAAGAAACTTATTTCAACTGGACACTTTCTGGGCATATATTTGTGCCTGAACTCTTTTTGGCACAAGTGCAGCACTCATATACTCTTGGATTGGATGCTATTGCTGTATGATGTAACTTGGTGTGTCTTCTGGCATATGCCAACTAAACTGGATATTACACTTGATCTTACCAAAAGGCTGAGAAGCAATTAAACTGGATATTTAGAAGATACGACTATGTTGTCATATCTTTTAATTAAGGCCCACTTATGGGGAAAATAGTGCATAAATCTTTGATCTACCAGAAATTACACTTTTATTTACATATGGACAGTGTCAATTGAAAGTTTACTTTTAATTCCAATATCTTTGTTATGCATATATGTTTAAAATATTCTCTTTATGTCACTTTAGGACTTTCTATGTCTTTCCTCACTGGAACTTATGAAGATGACTGGCCTGAGTTATTGTGGTGTCCATGAACTTCTGTGTATGGTCAGCAGGGCCTGTGCCCCACAAATGCAAACGGTATATTTTTATTATGATTTGATTATGAAATGATTCTTTATTGCAAAATCTTTTTTGGGATGAGACAGTTGCAAAAATAGAGATAAGTACCTCAAAAATATTGAGATATTGAGACTAGGCGGCTGTGGCTTTAAGGAGTAGGGCGCCGGCCCCATATGCTGGAGGTGGCAGGTTCAAACCCAGCCCAGCCAAAAACTGCAAAAAAAAAAAAAAATTGAGACTCCTACCATACAGTTACATCTCTCTTTAGAGTATTTGTGAAGAATATATGTAGTTTGTAAGCTCATGGCAGACAATTCCCTAATATGGGAGCAACAGGAAGTTTTTATTTTTTTCTGTTGCTGATAGTGATTATTTCAAAATGTCATCTTTCTCTCTTAATTGATTGAGTAAGATTTGAGGACCACATAGTTAAATCATAACATACTCAAATTTGGAATGCTCCTTTCTCTGCAATACTTTACTGTCCTCATTTTATTCAACATCATAATGACTCTACAGCATAATTGTACTTATACTTGCTTATTTTAAAAAACAATTTATTTGTTTAATTTTTATTTATTTGATTTTTAAAGACAGGGTCTCACTGTGTGGTCGAGGCTACAATGCAGTGGCATGATTATGGTGCATTGTGACCTCAAACTCCTGGGCTCAAGTGAGTCTCCTGCATTAGCCTCCCTAGTAGCTAGGACTACAGGTGTATGTCATCGTGTTTAGCAAATTATTTTAAAAGAAGTTTTTGTAGAGATGGGGTCTTACTATGTTGCCTAGGCTGATCTTAAACTCCTGGTATCATGTAGTCCACTCACCTTGGCTTCCCAAAGTGCTGAGATTACAGGTGTGGGCTACCCTGCCTGGCCCGCTGCTTGATTATTGATTGAAATAAATGATACTTAAAGATTTATCCTTACTCTTGAAAAAAGTTGAAGTCTTTTATAACAAAAGTCTTATATTGTTTTGTCATACTTTCTGTGTCATGACTATAGATTTTCAAAATGTAGATTTGGAACAGGGAAAAGATCTTGTTTTCTTTCTTTCTTTTTTTTTTTTTTCTGGTTTTTGGCCAGAGCTGGGTTTGAACCCGCCACCTTCAGCGTATGGGGCCAGCACCTTACTCCTTTGAGCCACAGGTGCTGCCCCCTGACTATTTCTTTTGTTGCACTTTGGCCAGGGCTGGGTTTGAACCCGCCACCCTCGGTATATGGGGCTGGCGCCCTACTCACTGAGCCACAGGTGCCTTCCAAGATCTTGTTTTCTCAGAGAAGACTTGCCAAAAAGTCACTTGACTTATTTATGTGAACTGTAAATTACTTACTTTACTATCTTGTATTGAAATTTGATAACCCCTGAGCAATAATATAAGATGGATGGAATTTTCTGAAGAAGAAAAGAAGGAAGGAATGTTATGTCATTTGAAACTTCTGAAAACAATTAACAAGCAAAATATTTGAACAACAGATAAGTTCTTTTGTTCAGGTGTAGTTTGTGATCTAAAGAGAATACCTTGAACAGAGGATGGTCAGAAGGAGAATTACATTTGGAGTAGAATCGGGATTCACCACTAGTACTGGCTTTATCATTGATTTCATTGCTTTGAACAACTCTCTTTGTTTTATGGGAAAAGATAGAAAAGTTATAATAGTATGTGGAAAACCAAAACTGTTGATGAGGGGAAAGTAATGTACCACATACCTTACTTTAGAGATAATTGCTAGTCCCAAAAGTTTTTACCTCATACTATTACTCTCCTCTAGCCACTGTTGCTCTTCAGAATGCTTGATATATCTTCCTGACAGATCTAACTTCTAGAATTGCTCACCTTCAAGCTGTTATTCACAAACCAACCTGAGTATCTCTTTGAAATGATAATTTGTTGTATTAGTACCCTGGGGCAGCTCTAACACAAATTACTATGAAGTACCAGGTGGCTTCAAACAGAAATTTATTCTCTTCTAGTTTGGGAGGCCAGAGGTTGGAAATTATGATGTTGGTAGAACTGCAGTCTCTCCAGAGGCTCTAGTCTATAGTATAATCCTTTCCTTGCCTCTTCCAGTTTTTGGTAGCTGTTGGCATTCCTTGGCTTGTGGCCACTTCTCTCTGTTCCATCTTCCCATTGCCTTTTCCTCTGTATGGTGAATCTCTCTCTGCTTCTTTCTTATAAGGATACTTGTGATGGTTTTTAGGGTCCACTTGTATAATCCAGGATTATCTCTTTGTTGTAAGGTCTTTAACTTAATCATATCTACAAAAATTCTTTTTGCAAATATGGTAACATTCACAGAATGGTTCTATAAGATTTGATATGGATATCTTCTGGAGGGGTCATTTCTCAGCCCATGATGTCTCCCTTCAAGCTATTCTTCACCAAGCAACCTGAGTTTAAGATGATAACTAGATCATGTCACTCATTTCTGCTCACAGCATAAATCCCAAAATGCAATAGAGCTCTTCATAATTAACACCCTGCTTGTGTCTTCAGCCACATTGCTCTCTGTATGAAGCCCACACTTCATCTTTCAACCATTCTCTTTTTTTTTTTTTTTTGAGACAGAGTTTCACTATGTTGCCCTGGGTAGAGTGCCTTGGTGTCACAGCTCACAGCAACCTCTAACTCTTGGGCTTAAGTGATTCTCTTGCCTCAGCTTCCCAAGTAGCTGGGACTACAGGTGCCCACCACAACGCCCGGCTATTTTTCTGTTGCAGTTGTCATTGTTGCTTGGCAGGTCCAGGCTGGGTTCAAACCTGCCAAGCTAGGTGTTTGTGGCTGGCACTAACCACTGTGCTATGGGTGCCGAGCCAATTTTTCAACCATTCTAAATGAACTCTTAATTTAATTAATTAATTAATTTATTCATTCATTTATTTGAGACAGAGTCTCACTATGTTGCCCTTGGTAGAGTGCGGTGGTGTCACAGCTCACAGCAACCTCCAACTCTTGGGGTTAAGCGATTCTCTTGCCTCAACTCCCAAGTTGCTGGGATGACAGGTGCCTGCCACAACACCTGGCTATTTTTTTGTTGCAGGTGTCATTGTTGTATAGCTGGCCCTGGCCAGGTTCGAACCTGCCAGCCTCAGTGTGGCTGGCGGTGTAAACACTGTGCTATAGGCGCCAAGCTTGAACTCTTTATTTTTTTTATTTTTTATTATTATTTTTTTTTTGTGGAGACAGAGTCTCATTCTGTTGCCCTCGGTAGAGTGCTGTGGAGTCACAGCTCACAGCAACCTCCAGCTCTTGGGCTTAAGTGATTCTCTTGCCTCAGCCTCCCAGGTAGCTGGGACTACAGGCGCCCGCCACAGTGCCCAGCTAATTTTTGATGCAGTTCGACCGGGGCCGGGTTTGAACCCGCAGCCCTCAGTATATGGGGTCAGTGCCCTACTCGCTGAGCCACAGGCGCTGCCCTGAACTCTTTATTTTTTGGAGGTTTTTTTAATTTTTATTTTTTTAGTTTCTGTTTCTTTTTGCTTTTTGACCTTTCTTTGCACATTCTGTCCTCATTGGCAGGAACATTCACCTTCCCTTTGCTTATCTAATTGCAATTTCAGATTTTTACCTCACACATCTAGCTCTTCTATAAAGCCTTCCTGGATCACAAAAGCCAGATCAGGTATATTGCGTTTATGTGTCCAC
The DNA here is from genome assembly GCA_963573935.1 of Arctocebus calabarensis. Classification (NCBI taxonomy): domain Eukaryota; kingdom Metazoa; phylum Chordata; class Mammalia; order Primates; family Lorisidae; genus Arctocebus; species Arctocebus calabarensis. The sequence continues at coordinate 4,906 of CAUYON010047428.1, forward strand.
TTCCCTGGCACAGTATCTCTTATTAGCTTTATTGTAATTGCCCAGTTTCAAGTCCTAATTTTGTAGTTCCTGTATAGTCTTAACTGTAAGACTATCTGGTATGTCATATCCTTACAATTGGACATGCTCCCTGGCACAGAATAAATATTTGTTGAATAAACATAAAGGGAGAAAGGATGGATTGGGATTGCAGCTGCTAAAATCTAGAGAATGAGGGTTGGTTTGTGTTTTTGAATCGATATAGAGGTTGAAAAGAACTTAATTGTTCTCTTCTCAGGTGTACAGGATAAAGACACACAGGTCTGCTGATGTTGCACCTGCTTTCTTGTCTACTACACTTTCTGCCTTGGATGAAGCCCTACATGGGGGTGTGGCTTGTGGATCCCTCACAGAGGTAAAGGAAAAACTTTTCATACCTTCAGAGCCAGAAGAAGAAAGTTTACTTAAAAAACATAAATTATTTCTTAAACTTTAATCTGAATTAAATTATAAGTACCTCAAGAGTGTGGTTCTCCACTCAGTACTTAGCAGATAGCTCTGCAAACAAAGGTGTTAAGAAAATAATTTGTTGATGAAAATCTGCTTAGGTTGCTTAGAAAGTAATAAATGTTAATATTATGAAATGATTTGGGGAAATTAAAAAATGATTATTACTTATAAACTAGAAAGGCAGAATTGAAATTTTATTAACATGGGAAAATTATAATATTAAACTAACGTGAGCTATTTTTACTTTTGATGTAGATAAAATTTGGTTTAGGAAGTTTTAGGTTATTGGGTTAGTTAATACTGTTGTATAATGAATTACATAAACATTTATTGTTTCCCAGTTTCTTTGGATTGGCTTGGCAATATTGGTAAGGGATGCAGTGATTTAAAGGTTAGTTGGGGCTGGAAAATCAGTTTCCAAAGGGCTCTCGCACATGACTGGCAAGATGGTGCTGGTTATGGGCAGGAGGCCATAGTGGGCCTCTCCAAGTGGGCTCTTAACAGGCTGCTATAGGCTCCTCCTGACATTATGGCTGACTTCCCTCAGGGTGAATGGTCCCCCAAAAGGCAAGAGGGTACTGTTGATAACCTGGTTTTGGATGTTATATACTACTGCTTCTGCTACATTTTCGAGACCTAGTTTCTCTCTCTCTCTCTCTCTTTTTTCTTTTTGGAGAGACAGAGTTGCACTTTATCACCCTTGGTAGAGTGCTGTGCCGTACACAGCTCACAGCAACGTCCAACTCCTGGGCTTAGGCGATTCTCTTGTCTTAGCCTCCCGAGTAGCTGGGACTACAGGCACCTGCCACAACACCTGGCTATTTTTCTGTTTTTGCAGTTTGGCCGAGGCCGGGTTTGAACCCGGCACCTTCGATATATGAGGCCGGTGCCCTACTCGATGAGCCATAGGTGCCGCCCTCTCTCTCTCTTTTTTTTCTGAGACCGAATTTAACTCTGTGCCCTGGGTAGAGTGCCATGGCATCATAGCTCATAACAACCTCATATTCTTGGGCTGAAGTGAACCCCTTGCCTCAGCCTCCCCAGTACTTGGGACTACAGATGCCTGCCACAATGCCCAGATAGTTTTTCTATTTTTAGTAGAGATGGGGTCTCACTCTTGCTCAGGCTGGTCTCAAACTCCTGAGTTCAGGTGGTCCACTCAGTTAGGCTTCCTAGAGTGCTAGGATTACAGGTGTGAGCCATGGCACAAGGCCAACTGCTACATTCTCTTCATTAGAAGTGAGAAAAGTCCATCCCATATTCAGGGAAAGGGAAACTAGGCTCTTTATTACAGGAAAATGTGTCAAGGATCTGAGAATATTTTAAAACAATTAGTTTTTTTCCTTTGATAATTACTTATAGATGTGGTGACTAGATATACTCCCGAGGACTCTTACCAAAGGTTCTAGGGACAGAGATACTTTCAGCAAACCTTTCAACGGAAACAGACTCTTTTCTTGCATTTGATTAGTCATAATTTAACTGTAGATTTACCCCCTGGAATATAAAGACCCTGTTTTAGATACTATACCTATTTATTTTACTTCCTTTCTTCCAAGCAAGATTTAAAGGTGTTTGTGAGCTATGCCTAGTACATGCATATTAAATAGTTGGCAAATGAGTTAATTAGTTAAAAACAAACAACCTCCCCCCACCTTGTTGTCATAATATACTGCTATGAGGTGGTACCAGAAGCATACTATTGTAGTTATGTCCTGCATCTAGAAGGTATGCAACATACCCTTACATCGTGCCCCTTAGTTGGGAGTACACCAGTCCCTCTTCCTTCTCCCTACCCCACCCAAACTTGAATTAAATTGAGTTTTTCTGTTGTGTGTGAATGTATTAGTTCGTCTACTGGCTCCATATTAGTATTGAGTACATTGGATACTTGCTTTTCCATTCTTGTGATACTTAACTATAAAGAATGTTCTCCAACTCCATCAAGGTTAATACAAAAGATCATCTTTTTTCTGACTGAATAGTATCACATGGCATGTATAAACCATAGTTTGTTAATCCATTCTTGGGTTAATGGGCACTTGGGTTGTTTCCACATCTTGGTGATTGTAAATTAGATTATGATATCAAATAAAGTTTTTAACAATAGTGATATATGATTATAAACTTATTTAAATAGCAAAAAATTTAACTTAATAATTATAAAATGCTTTTTATTTTTGAAGTTTTAGAATTTTTCATATTTTTCCACTTAACCTTTTTCACTTCTTTCTAATTCCAGGTAGAGGTATTGATCCTTTTAGGTTTTTCCTTGTGATCTACTTGCCTAACTTGGAATGTGAATACCCTGACTGCTTATTAGTAGCAAGGTTTTTCCTTTCTGTTCTAGTTACAGGTAGCCTCTTCAGTCTTTCTGAGTTTTTTACCTGAGTACAGGGAGTATCTCAGTTTACCACCTCTTAAAAAACAAAGTGTTTTTTTGTTTTTATTATTTTTGACTTATAATAATTGCACATATTTTATGGGACACAGTGTGATATTTTGATACATGTATGAGTATACAATGTGTAATGATCAAATAAGGGTAATTAGGATATCTGTCGCCTCAAACATTTATATTTATCTTTGTGTTGGGAATATTCAAAATCTGCTTTTCTAGCTATTTGATAATATATCATAAGTTCTTAATTATAGTCACGCTAGTGACTATGTCAATTTAGAATGTATTTTTTTCTATGTAGCTGAGCTTCTGTATCCATTTGCCAACGTTTGGCTGTTCCCATCCACCCCCTTACTCTGTCCAGCTTCTAGTAACCATTATTCTACTTCAACTTGTACAAGATCAACTATTTGAGCTTCCACATATGAATGAGAATGTGTGGCATTTATCTTTCTGTGCTTATTTCACTTACCATAGTGTTCTCCAAGATTATCCATGTTGCTAACAAGGACAGAATTTTGTGCTTTTTTATGACAAAGTAGTATTCCATTATGTATATACACCAGATTTTCTTTATCCATTCATCTGCTGATGGCCACCTTAGGTTGATTCCATATCTTGGCTACTGTGCAATAAACATGAATATACAGATCTCTCTTCAACATACTGATTTTCTTTTCTTTGTTTATATACCCCGTAGTGGAATTGCTGAATATTATGGTAGTTTCATTTTTAGTTTTCTGAGGAACCTGCATGCTATTTTCCATAATGGCTGTGCTAATTTACATTCCCACCAACAGCGTATCTTTATATCTTTGCCAGCATCTGTTATTTTTTGTCTTTTTTAATAATAGCCATTCTAAACGGGTAATATGATATCTCATTGTGCTTTTCATTTGCATTTATCTGATGATCATTGATGTTGAGAATTTTTTCATATTCCTATCGGCCATTTGTATGTTTTCTTTTGAGAAGTATTCAGCTATTGCCTATTTGCCTATTTTTAGTCAGGTTATTTGAGAATCGTGTATGTTTTGAGAAAAATTTTGTATATAATTTTTAAAAACTTTATCTCTCCATTCTAAGAGATGTTGTGGTAGGCAGAATTTCTTAAATGGCCTCCCAAAAATATTCTGCCCTAACCCTGGAAACCTGTGACTATGATGAGATACCACTCCTGTGATTATGGTCTGCTATGGCAGAGTTGACTTTAAGATAGGGAGATTATTCAGATCTAATCACATGATACCTTAGAAACAGTAAGATTTCTCTGGCTTGTAAGAAGGGAAAGATAGAAAAGTTCAAAATCTGAGGACTTGAGATGCTGTTGCTGGCTTGAGGGTGGAGGGGTCATGTGACCTCTGGGTGCTGTGGACAGCCTTGAGATGACAGCAAGAAAGGGACCTCAGAAGTGCAGCTGCAGAGAAGTAGATTTTGCTAACAACCTAAATGAGCTTAGAAGTTGATATGATCCCCCATCCTCCAGATAAGATCCTACTTTAGCTAACACCTTGATTTTTTAGCCTTGTGATACCCTGAGCAAAGAATCTAACCAAGCCTATCTGAACTTTGACTTATAGAACTGTAAGATAAACAGGTGTTTGTTTAAGCTGCTAAATTTGCAGTAACTTGTTACTTAGCAATGGAGAACTACTATAGGTCTAACTAATTGTGTTGCATGATCTGTGTTTTAGGTTAAAAGGTCAAACCTAGAATCCTAGACATCAGATAGATTTCGTAGGGGGTAGGCTTAAGGCAACTAGTTGAATAAACTTTGGTTATGTCTGGTGAAGATTGAAGAGTAAGAATTAATGAGGAAACATACTGTCATTTTTATAGTTGCTCTTTCCTGACTTTAACTTTTTCTAATCTATATATCATCAGTTTTGATTTGTGTGAGTGTTACTGAATCTGGGCATATTTATATATTCAGTTACAACACCAAGAAGAAAAGTGGAACTAGGGAAGTACTACTCATGCCAAAAGCAGAAGCAGCAAAGGAGAAATCAGACCTCAACTCTTCTAAATGGCTGAAGGGACTGAACTTAAGGGCTTTGTTCTATTCCCTGAGAACAACAAATTCTTTACTTATAGAATATGTAAGCAGATAAATCTGAATGTATTCTTTTTTTTTTTTTTTTTTGAGACAGAGCCTCAAGCTGTCGCCCTGGGTAGAGTGCCTTGGCATCACAGCTCACAGCAACCTCCAATTCCTGGGCTTAAGCCAGTCTTTTGCCTCCGCCTCCCAAGTAGCTGGGACTACAGGCGCCCGCCACAACGCCCGGCCATTTTTTTGGTTGCAGCCGTCATTGTTGTTTGGCGGGCCTGGGGGCTGGATTCGAACCCGCCAGCTCAGGTGTACGTGGCTGGCGCCTTAGCCCGTTGAGCCACAGGCGCTGAGCCCACAGAGGCAGTTTTAAACGTGATTCTTCTGAGGACTCAGAAAGACAAGAGATTTGGAGAGAAGCCTCCATCTCCTTAGAGAACATACAGGGAATCATGAACAGAATGTTGGTAAAAATATAGATCATAAACTGGGCATGGTGGCTTACGCCTATAATTCCAGCACTTGGGAGGTGGAGGCAGGTGGATTGCCTGAGCTCACAGGTTCAACACCAGCCTGAGTCAGAGCGAGACCCCATCTCCAAAAATAGCCAGGCATTGTGGTGGGCACCCATAGTCCCAGCAACTTGGGCAGCTGAGGCAAGAGAATCACTTGCACCCAGGAGTTTGAGATTGCTGTGAGCTGTGACACCACAGCACTCTACCAAGGGTGACAAAGTGAGACTTTGTCTCAAAAAAACAAAACAAAACACTATATACATATACACATATATATAGATCAAAAGGCCATTCTGATATAGTCTCAGACAGAAATGAGGAACATCCTTTTGGAAACTGAAGAAACAGTTATTTCTGTTACAAAGTAGCAAAAAATTTGGCTGAATTATTTTCATGTCCTGGTGTTTTGGAGAAGGTTGAATTTGTGAACAATTAAATTGAATATTTGTGCAAAAAAAAAAGGAAATCTTATAAAATAAATAATTGAGGTGCTCAGGGCAGAGTTAGAGTGGGTAAGAAATTAAAATTCAGGGGAAGAAAATAGTTCACAGAAATGAATCTCATGTAGTCCTACAGAGAGGATGGAATTCTGAGTCTCCTAGGCCAAAGCAGAGAAAAACTATGCTCAGTTAGAAAATTCAGTGATCATAAAATGAAAACAATTCTTTTATTCTAAAAGAAAACTTTTCTATGGGTCTTCTTTATGACAGGTATGTACGAATTGAAAATGGAAAGTGTTCTTCTATGTCTGTAGTTGTGATTGCTGGTAACAGCACCAAAGAACAGTTCAGAAAGGCAATTCAGACACAAACACACTATATCAAGTGCATGGCCCTCTTGTTATTTGATTCAAGGAAAAATAATTAGAATACATAGGATAAGAAGGAATCATGATCATCAGAAATTCCTCCAGATATAAATATATTTCTTTTGACTTTTTCATTCATTCATTGAATGCTTGTTAGACATCACCTTGTGCTGGCATTTCGTATGGCAGCCCTAGTGATACAGCAGTTATACATGATAGGCACACTCTGCCCTCATGAAACCTTCATCCCAGTTGCAATGGGAGGAGACAGATGACAAAGACATACATTATAGACTGTGAAAGGTACTGGGAAGGAAATAAGCAATATATGTTATAACAGAGAAATGGGGTGAGAGGATAAAAATGTGTGTGTGTATCTGTTCCTGGACTGCTGGTATATTCTGTATCTCAACTTGTCTATTCCTAAGTCAATATAACATCACCTTAATTATATACCTTAACTATATAATTTTCTATAACTATGGAGCTTTAGTATATAGCTTGTAATTTATAATAAATCTTGCTAATTACTGGGTAAATTCCCTGTCTTTATTTGTATTCCTCATAAGTATCTTAGCTTTTTTGACTCTTAGGTCTCTTGTAAATGTTTTAGAATCAACCTGTCAAGTTTTTTCTATTAAAAAACCCTAATAGGATTTTGATTAGAGCTACTTTTAACCCTTGGATGGAATATGGGAAGAACTGACACATTTATTTCATTAAGCCTTCCTGTTCATGAATGTAGTGGCTTCATTTATTTTTATCTTTAATATCTTTTAGTCAAGTTTAGCAATTTACTCTATAAAATTGAGACCATTTTCTTAATTTTCTCTATAAAATTGAGAATGATTTGGACAATTCTCATTAAATGTTTTCTTTTTTTTTTTTTTTGAGACAGAGCCTCAAGCTGTCACCCTGGGTAGAGTGCCGTAGCATCACAGCTCACAGCAACCTCCAATTCCTGGGCTCAAGCGAGTCTCCTGCCTCAGCCTCCCAGGTAGCTGGGACTACAGGCGCCCGCCACAACACCCGGCCATTTTTTGGTTGCAGCCACCATTGTTGTTTGGTGGGCCAGGCTGGATTCGAACCCGTGAGCTCAGGTGTACGTGGCTGGCGCCTTAGCCCTTTGAGCCACAGGCGCCGAGCCCATTAAATGTTTTCTGAGGCAGTCTATAGATTTGTGTGTGTGTATCACTGCTGTTGTTATTATAAAAGGTGCCTTTAAAAAATGTGTGTTCTACTTCTTTGCTGCTGGTATATAATTAATATATATAATATACTAGCAGCAAAGAAGTTGCAGCAATTAATTTTTGTATATTGATCTTTTATCCAGCCACCTTGCTAAACTTTAATATTTTTAATCATTTGCATTTTAGATGTTCTACATAGATGGAGAGCCAGCCTCCGTTGGTCTTCAGGAGTTCCTGCCTTCTGATAGTCCTATCTCATACAGTGCAGGGTCAATCCATGTGACCAGTAGAATATGGCAGAGGTAATGATATGCCACTTCTGAGATTGCTCTGAGGGAAATTATGTTGTGACCAGCCCCATAAAGAGGCCACAGAGAAAGCCCCCTGCCAACAGCTACTTGAGCTTGGTAGCAGAATCTTCTGCCCCCAGACAAGTGTTTGGAAACTGAAGCCATAGTGTGAGTACAACTCAGGAGAACTGTATCCAGAACTACTCCCAGCTTACTGGCCCTCAGAAAGCTGATAATAAATGTTTCCAGTTTCAAGTTTCCAAGTTTGGGCTAATTTGTTATACAGTAATAGATAACAAAAACAAATTTTGGTACTTGGAATGTGATGCTACTACAAGAAAAACCTAAAATGTAAAGAGTGGCTTTGGAATGGGGCAGTGAATAGAAGTTGGACAAGCTATAAGGATGTTGAGGAAAGCATTAGCAAACATTTAAAGTTGTTTGAACACCTTGTTTTGTTTTTTTTTTTGAGACAGAGCCTAAAGCTGTCACCCTGGATAGAGTGCTGTGGCATCACAGCTCACAGCAACCTCCAATTCCTGGGCTCAAGCGAGTCTCTGCCTCTGCCTCCCAAGTAGCTGGGACTACAGACACCTACCACAATGCCCGGGTATTTTTTGGTTGCAGCCATCATTGTTGTTTGGCAGGCCCGGGCTGGATTCGAACCTGCCAGCTCAGGTGTACGTGGCTGGCGCCTTAGCCCTTTGAGCCACAGATGCTGAGCCATCTTTGAACACATTGTTTATAGAATTTTGAACTTTTAAGAGGTTGCCAAGAAGACTTAAGAAGAGAAGGGGAATCTTTTTAGGAGCTGGAGAAGGGAATCTTTGTTCTGCAGAGGCAGAAAGGTTAGCAACATTGTCAAAAGAAGTAATTTGAAAAGTAGAAAGTATACCTAATGAACTATTTATTAGAATTTATCTACATATTTAATATTTCATTTGTTCCTCATTGCCTTGTGACTTAAAACCTTCCTTCTGGGACCATATTCCTTTTATTTGGTGCAACTCTAGTCTTCTCTTTGTGATAAATAATATCAGTTGTATTCATCTGCAATGTCTTTATCTTGCCCTCATTATTAAAAGATGTATAGTTTTGTTTGTTTGTTTGTTTTGAGACAGAGTCTCACTTTGGTAGCCCTTAGTAGAGTGCTGGAGTGTCATAGCTCACTGCAACCTCAAACTCCTGGGCTCAAGTGATCCTCTTGCCTCAGCCTCCCAAATAGCTGGGACTACAGGCACCTGCCACAACTCCTAGCAAGTTTTTCTATTTTTTAATAGAGACAGGATCTTGCTCTTGCTCTTGCTCAGGCTGGTCTAGAAACCCTGAGCTCAGGCAATCCACTTGCCTTGGCCTACCAGAGTACTAGGATTACAGGTGTTAGCCACCTTGCCTGGCCTGGGTACATAGTTTTTTCTGGATGCATAATTCTGGTGTGGAGGCGAAAGCAACTCCATCTTTGGTGTGAACCTAGCAAGTTAACTGCTGATTAAACACTGTTCTGGGAATATCTCTAAGATTTCTACTTTATCTACTGTTACTGTGAATCCTGCCCTTAGATCAGAACAACATTGACCAGAACAATGTTTAGGCAGATTACACACATTCTTGCCTTTCCCTGAGAAGTCAACTGTTCTAAACAGTCCTTCCCACTGGTCTGGCAGGTAACGCTTTGGAGATCCACCATCTTATCTCAGCTCACTGCTGCCAAAGACAAGGTTTCTGTTTCTAAGTCTCTGTTAAATGTTTCTTTCTGAGAAACTGGATATGTCAGTCTCTTTCTTCAATCTTGCAGCTTCCTTGGACTCTGGAGGTAGGTTTGCATAAACCTGTCCACAGCGGAACATCTGGGTACATAATGTTTTCATGTCATTTAGATATTATTTCACTAAGTCCTGATTTTCATGATTGTTGTTGAAAATTTATCCCAATTGTTGTTCCTTTGTATGACCTCGCTCTATCTGGCTTCTTTTTTCTCTTTGTCTTTGATCTTCTTAAGTTTCAGTATTTCGTGTCTAGGTGTGAATTTCATTTTATTTTGCTTGAGATATATTTTGTTTCTTGGATCTGTGATTCAAGTTTTCATCAGTTCTAGAAAATTCATAGCCATTATATAATTAAATATTATCATTATTCCATTCTCTCTAATGTCTCTTTTCCTGAGATCCCAATTAGACACGTGTTAGAACTTTTTGGTCTATATTACAAACTTCTTTTCATATTTTTTATTTCTTTGTTTTTTTGAGACAAGACTCATTCTATTGCCCTGGGTAGAGTGCCATGGTGTCATACATCATAGCAACCTTAAACTCCTAGGTTCAAGAGATCCTCTTGCCTCAGTCTCCTGAGTAGCCGGGACTACAGGCACCTGCCACAATGCCCAGCTAATTTTTCTATTTTTAGTACAGATGGGGGGGGGAAGTCCTTTTTTTTTTTTTTTTGAGACAGAGCCTCAAGCTGTCACCCTGGATAGAGTGCTGTGGCGTTATAGCTCACAGCAACCTCCAATTCCTGGGCTCAAGCGAGTCTCCTGCCTCCGCCTCCCAAGTAGCTGGGACTACAGGCGCCTGCCACAACGCCTGGCCATTTTTTTGGTTGCAGCTGTCATTGTTGTTTGGCAGGCCCGGGCTGGATTCGAACCCGTGAGCTCAGGTGTACGTGGCTGGTGCCTTGGCCCGTTGAGCCATAGGCGCTGAGCCCTTTTTTTTTTTTTTTTTTTAAAAAAGTCTTACTCTGTCAAGCCGGGTAGAGTGCCGTGGCATAAAAGTTCACAGCAAAAAATAAATAAATAAATAAATAAAAAGTTCACAACAACCTTAAACTTGTGGGCTCAAGTAATTCACTTGCCTCAGGCTCCCAAGTAGCTGGGACTACAGGTGTGTGCCAATTCACCTAGCTAGTTTTTTCTATTTTTAGTAGAGATGGGGTCTTGATCTTGCTCAGCCTGGTCATGAACTCCTGAGCTCCAATGATCCATCTGCTTTGGCCTCGCAGAGTGGGGAGATTATAAGTGTGAGCCACTGTACCTGGCCACTTAGAAAATTTTAAAAACAAATTTCAAAAATTGTCAAAGCTGGGCGGCGCCTGTGGGTTGGTGAGTAGGGCACCAGCCCCATATGCTGGAGGTGGCGGGTTCAAACCCAGCCCCAGCCAAAAACTGCAAAAAAAAATTGTCAAAGCTGTCTTTTATGTGACTTGTTTCATTATAAATACTTGTCAACTTTGTCTCTGAGGTAAGAGAATGTTTTTTATAATACTATTAATTTAGAAATATTAATTTTCTTATTACATAATAATTCACTTAACTGTTGCCTTAATTATTGTGGGAATATTTGCCAAAAAGAGTCTCTAGCAAATTTATATAAAAATGCAATATGTAATCTAGGTCCTTTAGCATACCAGATAGATTAGAATTAAATGTTAAAAAGGAATATAGAGAAAAGTAGGAGAAAATACAAGTAAATATTTCACTGATCTTGGATTAGGGAAAGATGTTCTAGGTGTCAGAGTAATATGAATAAATCGGAAAGGAAAATATTGATAATTTTTTTTTACATAAGACTTCTGTTCACCAAAGCCTCATATATAAAATTAAGAGGAAAAGAACAAACTGATAAAGACTTTATAGTCTTTTTTTTTTTTTTTGAGACAGAGCCTCAAGCTGTCACCCTGGATAGAGTGCTGTGGCATTACTGCTCACAACAAACTCCAATTCCTAGGCTCAAGCGAGTGTCCTGCCTCCGCCTCCCAAGTAGCTGGGACTACAGGCGCCCGCCACAGCGCCCAGCCATTTTTTTTTTTTTTTTTTTTTTGGTTGCAGCCGTCATTGTTGTTTGGTGGGCCTGGGCTGGATTCGAACCCGCCAACTCAGGTGTACGTAGCTGGTGCCTTAGCCCGTTGAGCCACAGGCGCCAAGCCACCTTACCCACTTCTAATGAAAGTGAATCTCTCTATTTGATTCTGTATTCTTAGAATGGCACACAGAAGAAACTCAGTAAGTGTTATTTATTACATAAGTGAATATGTAATTAGATGGAAGGAATTATATAGCTTGGAGTAGAAAATTATATGTATTTTATATATATATATATAAATACATAAAGGCTGGCTCAAAGGCTCACACCTGTAATCCTAACACTTTGGGAGGCCAGTGAGGGAGGATCACTTTAGGTGAAGAGTTCAAGATTAGCCTGAGCAACACCATGAGACCCTATATCTATAAAAAAAATAGAAAAATCAGGCGCGGTACCTATTGCTGTAGTCTATAGGACAGCGGCCACATACACCAGAACTGGTGGGTTCAAACCCAACCTGGGCCTGCCAAACAACGACAATTACAACAAAAAAATAGCTGGGTGTTGTGTAGCCTATAGTCCCAGCTACTTGGGAGGCTGAGGCAAGAAAATCGCTTAAGCTCAAGAGTTTGAGGTTGCTGTGAGCTGTGATACTACAGCACTCTACTGCAAGTGACATAGTGAGACTCTGGCTCAAAAAAATATATAGAAAAATTAGCCAGGTAGTAGTGTGCATTGTAGTCCCAGCTACTCAGGAGGCTGAGGCAGGAGGATCACTTGAGATTGTGAGCTGGAGGTTACTGTGAGCTAAGATGATGCCACTGTACTCTAGCCCAGGCAACAGAGTGAGACCCTGTCTCAATAAATAAACTTTCAAATACATAGCTAAAAAACTGCAAACATTTCTAAGTAGAAATTTTCTAAAGCCTGCTATAATGAAAATTATTTGCAAATAACGTTCCAAAAAATAATTTGTGTTCATTTTGAGTAGCATATACATGCTTTCTAAAGTGTTTTACATTATTATTTTCACTAGCAGAACTTAGGCTCACAAATTATAAGCATTACCCATATTCTGAATTAGCAGATAACATAAAAAATTTTTTTTTTTTTTTTTTGTAGAGACAGAGTCTCACTTTATTGCCCTTGGTAGAGTGCCGTGGCATCACACAGCTCACAGCAATCTCCAGCAATTCTCTTGCCTCAGCCTCCCGAGTAGCTGGGACTACAGGCGCCTGCCACAACGCCCGGCTATTTTTTTGTTTTTGCAGTTCGGCAGAAGCTGGGTTTGACTCCGCCACCTTTGGTATATGGGGCCAGCGCCCTATTCGATGAGCCACAGGCGCCACCCCGTAAAAGAAATTTTAATGGTGTTACTACCACTGCTGAGTGGGAATATGGTTGAATAAAGCAACAAACTAACATTCCTTTCCAAAAATAAATTTGCTCAATCCTTTTGCTGCTTTATTCCACTGAGATGTATCTCCTATTTCAGCACCTTACTGTTTTAGCACTGTTACTTCGTACCCGCCCCATATACTGAGAGTGGCGGGTTCCAACCTGGCCCCGGCCAAACTGCAACAAAAAAAAAAAGCGGGTGTTGTGGTGGGCACCTGTAGTCCCAGTTACTCGGGAGACTGAGGCAGAAGAATCACCTGAACCCGGGAGTTGGAGGTTGCTGTGAGCAGTGTTATGCCATGGCACTCTGCTGAGGGTGATAAAGTGAGACTGTCTCTACAAAAAAAAAAAAAAAAATCAAAACCCTTTTTATTTAAACAATTCACAGAAAGAAGGTTCCAATTCTGTTCACAGATGTCATAGATATAAACTAATCATAAAACAGTTCAAGGCAACACTCAGTGGATAAATGTCAAATTCTGTGGTACAGTTGTTACCTCATATATGCCGGAAAAGTGGAGAGGTAGTCAGAGAAGCCCTCATTAAAAGAAGGCACTTGAGGAGAGCTCAGAAGTTTAGGAAAAATTTGAGTTATTAGAAAGAATGAGAAGGCATCCTGCCTGGAAAGACATCCTACCTGAGATTTTCTCCATCTCTTCCAACAGCTTTTCCAAGTCCTTATTCAGGTCTGACAACATTTTCAGCATGTTGTCATAGCTTCTTTCCCCAGAGTCAGAATCAGCCATCTAAGTGGTACACAGAAAAAAGCTGTGTGAGACAGACCTATGTTTTCATTCCAGCTCCACTGCTAACATCTGGGTGATCATCCGAAGAATTCTTTCCCCATGTTTTAGATTCTGATGTCATTTGCCCCACAGAGCTGTTGTAAAGGTAAATGAGAATGTGCATAAAGGGCCCCACATAGCATTTGGTACATATTAGTCATCCTTTCCCTTTCTTTGATCCTTGCCATACAAAGGAGGCTGAATAGTTAAAGTAGAAGACATTTTCATCGTCATAAGGGAAAAAGGTCTTGGCCATGATGATGATAAATAGTGGAATTTATTTTGGCAAAACTGTATTGAGTACCCACTAAAAGGTAAGCTGTTGTGCTGATATGGTATGAAGATATAATCTCTGCCCTAAGGAATTTCTACTGCAATACTGGGAATATTTCTACTGTAATACCATATTGCCAGGGTCCCGCCCCTGGGGTAGGGTCCGTTAAGACCTGTGGATCTTATGGTGACTGTCTGAAGAAATATAAAGTTAGAAATGACAAGAAAGAGGGCAGTGCCTGTGGCTCAGTGGGTAGGGCGCCGGCCCCATATACTGAGGGTGGCGGGTTCGAACGTGGCCCTGGCCAAACTGCAACAACAAAAAAGAAAATAGCTAGGTGTTTTGGCAGGCGCCTGTAGTCCTAGCTATTCAGGAGGCTGAGGCAAGAGAATTGCCTAAGCCCAGGAGTTGGAGGTTGTTGTGAGCTGTGTGACACCATGGCACTCTACCGAGGGCGATAAAGTGAGACTCTGTCTCTAAAAAAAAAAAGAAAAAGAAAAGTAATGATGAGAAAGAAAGTGGTCCGAGTATTAATTCCACTCAGCTTTTATTGAAGTCTTTTTGCTCATTAGCCCAGAGGGTAAGCTGAGGAAGGGAGCAAAGATGCCAGCAGTTTTTCTGAGGGAGCATATCAGCTCCTATTGTTTCTATAATCATTAACCTTAAGGGTCTGAGCAGCCTTGAGAAATCCAGAACCTGAGGCTTGTGTGTCACACACACACACACACACACACACACACACACACATTCCTAGGGAGGTGTAAGTCTCCACTAGTTCACTGCAGAGTAAAACGCCACTGGGCTCAATCTCCTCTGAAGAATCGGTGGGAAAGAGGAATTTTCCTTTCACCACCACCACAGAGGGTCTTCCTCTGAGATAAAGGATATAAGCCCTTCTACCCATATTTCAGGTCTCAAGATGTTCCCTTGATCTCTGCCCCAGCAAAATACAAATCTCCACAATGGGTATTTGCTTTGACTGTTATCTAGGCCTCGTTAATGATTCTCACTAGGCATTGCTCACAGCTTCCTCTGTGGCCATTATTACTTCAGAGTGTTCAGAGACCCAGCACATTAGGTACATTTGGTAAACTGTATCCCCCTACAGGCCAGTTTCCAGGAACAGCAGGAAACTTGCTCAGATAAGAAATTTAGCAGTGGCTGGTTTAAAGTTAACTAGCTGACTTTCCTTTGTTCTGTCTCACTCAGCTTACTTTTTTTTTTTTAATGCAGTTTTTGGTTGGGGCTGGGTTTGAACCCACCACCTCCCACATATGGGGCCGGCGCCCTACTCCTTTGAGTCACAGGTACCACCCAGCTTACTTTTTTATTTTCCCCCTTTTCTGTTTTTTTTTTTTCTCTTGCCAGGAACGGGTTCTTGGGTCCTCATTCTGCCTGTACCATATGACAAACCAGAATACAACAGATGCCAAAGCAGATACCTAAACAGCAGTTAATATAATAAATATAGACATGAAATTATGGGAGCCAGGAAGAAGGTAAGTTTAATTCTAAAATGTGAAATCATTCACAAATTTTCAGATTAAAAAAAAAATTATAGAAGCTCGGCGCCTGTAGCACAGTGGTTAAGGTGCCAGCCATATGCATTGAGGCTGGCGCGTTTGAGCCCGGCCTGGGCCAGCTAAACAAAAATGACAACTGCAACAAGAAAATAGCTGGGCATCGAGATGGGTTCCTGTAGTCCTAGCTACTTGGGAGGGTGAGGCAAGAGAATCTCTTGAGCCCAAGAGTTTAAGGTTTCTGTGAGCTGTGATGACACAGCACTCTACTGAGGGCAACATAGTGAGACTCTAATCTCAAAAAAAAAAAAAAAAAAATTATGGATCAACTTAATTTTCCAGAATGATTCTCTTGGACATTATAGGCAGTATCCCATATAGACAGTCCTGGTTCTAGAGTAGAACTGCCAGGATTCAAATCTTGGCTCCACAACATAATAGTTATTTTACCTTTGGCAACTCACTTATTTTCCTGACAAAATGTGTTTTTTTTTTGTTTTTTTTTTTGAGACAGAGCCTAAAGCTGTCACCCTGGATAGAGTGCTATGGCATCACAGCTCACAGCAATCTCTAATTCCTGGGCTCAAGTGAGTCTCCTGCCTCCACTTCCCAAGTAGCTGGGACTATAGGTGTCCACCACAATGCCCAGCCATTTTTTGGTTGCAGCCGTCATTATTGTTTGGCGGGTCCGGGCTGAATTCGAACCCACCAGCTCAGGTGTACGTGGCTGGCGCCTTAGCCTGTTGAGCCACAGGCAACGAGCCTAGTTAGTTTTTCTATTTATTTATTTATTTTAAATAGTTTTTCTATTTTTATTAGAGACAGTGTCCCGGTCTTGCTCAGTCTGGTCTTGACTCCTGAGCTCTGGTAATCCACTTGCCTTGGCCTCCCAGAGTGCTACAATTACAGGTGTGAGCCATTGTACCTGGCCATGCTCAATAAATTCTTTTTTTTTTTTTTTTTATTGAGACAGAGTCTCACTTTGTCACCCTTGGTAGAGTGCTGTGATGTCATAGCTCACAGCAACCTTAAACTCTTGGGCTCAAGCAATCCTTTTGCCTCAGCCTCCTTAGTAGCTGGGACTACAGGCACCTGCCATAATGATCAACTATTTTTTTCTGTTTAGCAGGCCAGGGCTGGATTTGAACCCACCAACCCCAGAGCATGTGGCCAGCACCCTAACCACTAAGCTACAGGTGCCCAGCCCTCTATAAATTCTTAATGAATACATGAGTGGAACTGACAAAAGATAGTAAGAAACTGGAGAAAGGTTCTATGAACCCAGAAATCCCAGCCTAGAATCCCAGTTCTGCCATTTACTGACACCCTAGAAAGTCATCCATGGCTTTAGGCCTCAGTTTCCCCTTTTGTGGAATGGTAACTCCTTTACAGGTTTTTGTGAAGCTCTGCATGGCCTGGCATATATTAGGTACCTAAATCTAGGAAATTTGAAAGGTACAGAGAATAGTTGCTCAGAAAATATTTTACTATAATTAGAAAGTGAAAAATAAATGAGTCAACAATGTAAAAGAACTATGTACATTTTCAGAAAGCACTGAATGATTTAATCCTCATAACATTACAAAGTAAGTGCTATTATTCTTTCCATTGTACAGATAAGGAAACCCAGGATTATAGGAATCAAGCACTCTAATGAAGATCTACATAGCTAAATAGTGGCAGAGCTGGATTAAAATCCGGACCTATCTGGTTCTATAGCTGTAGCTCCTCAGCACTACATTTTCTCACAATTGACTCTGAGTTCAGTGGTTTTGACTCTGTCAGATGGAGCAAAGAAGGAGAAAGGATGAGAGTGATAGGATGGGACTGGTCAGCTGTTAATAAGTTCAACGATTAAGAGGCAGCTTGAGTGTGTGGTGTTTATGGGGTAACCAGGCAAAGCAATATCCAACAAGCAGTTGAGGTATAGAATTGGAACCCTACAGAGAGGCTAGGTTGAAAATAAAGATTTGATTGTGATTTAAATTATGGGGAGAAATGAAATCATTCTCAATGAGTGTCTCAAGGGAGAAGAGAAGATGGACTAGGAAGGAACCCTGAAAAGAAAAAGTATTTAAAGAGTAAAAGAAAATAAATCCATAAAATGCACTGATAAACAGTAAGAAATGTAAGAAATCAGGGTACCTGTATTAAAAGCCAATGGAAGAGAGGAGTGAGTGACAAATGAGTCAATAAATATTTATTGAAGCTAGGCACTATTTTAGATGAGACTAGACTATATCAGTGAACAAAACAAATAATAATAATCCTTGCCCTTGCAGAGTTTACATTTTAGTCAGAGGAACATAAATATACAAAATGTCATGTAGTAATAAATGCTATGGAGAAAACAAAAGCAGGATAAGGGGGGGTAAAGAGTAATGGAGCACAGGGAGCCATGCCACATATGGCGGATGAGGAAGTACCCTCTGAAACGGTGAATCTTGAAATAGACCCAAAGAAAGTGAGCACATGAGCCCTGTGGATATCTTGGGGGAAGAGTTCTAGGGATAGCAAACAGCCAAAAGACAGGCCTTGAGGCTAAGCATGGTTGGTGTGGCTGAGGAAGAAGAAGCCTAATTAAGTTAGAATGGAATAAAGGAGGACAAGATGTTCAGAGATGAAGCAGAGAGGTTAGAGAGGATGTTGCAGTTTATAAGGGACTTTGGCTTTTATTCTGACTGATATGAGGCATTGGAGGGATTTGACAGGGATATGGATAATGATTTTAAAAGATCACTCTGAATGCTATGTTAAGAATAGGCTGGGGGTGGCGCCTGTAGCTCAGCAAGTAGGCCCCATATACCGAAGGTGGCGGGTTCAAACCCAGCCTCGGCCGAACTGCAAAGCAGAAAAATAGCTGGGTGTTGTGGTGGGTGCCTGTAGTCCCAGCTGCTCAGGAGGCTGAGGCAAGAGAATTGCCTAAGCCCAGGAGTTGGAGGTTGCTGTGAGCTGTGTGACGCCACGGCACTCTACCGAGGGCGATAACGTGAGACTTTGTCTCTACAAAAAAAAAAAAAGAATAGACTGGGGATGGAGATGATGAAGCAGGGAGACCAGGTAGAAGGCTACCTCAAAACTCTAGGAAAGGGATGATGGATAGAGTTTGGACCAGAGTTTTAGAAGTGGAGGTAGTGAGAAGTGATTAGATTCTGGATTTGTTATGAAAATAGAGCCAACAGTATTTGCTGACATCCTAATGGAAATTTGAATCTGGAAAATAGTTAAAAGCCTGGTTAAACATCTATATTTGGGTATTATTAAAGTATAAATGACATTTAAAGCCATGGGATTTGGCACAGTGGCACATACCTTAGTCCCAGCTACTTAGGAGGTCGAGGCAAGAAGATTGCTTGAACCCATGAGTTCTGGTCTATAGTGTAATTGGGTGTCCAAACTACACTTCGCACTAATATGATAACCTCCCTGGAGTGGAGGTCCAACAATTTGCCTAAGAAGGGGTGAACTGGCCCCACACCAGAAATGGAACAGTCAAAACTTCCATGCTGGCTTGGCGCCCATAGCACAGTGGTTACAGCACAAGCCACATACACCTAGGTTGGCGGGTTCGAACCCAGTCTGGGCCAGCAATGACAATGACAACTGCAACAAAAAATAGTTGGGTGTTGTGGTGGGTGACTGTAGTCCCAGCTACTTGGGAGGCTGAGGCCAGAGAATTGCTCAAGCTCAAGTTTTTGAGGTTGCTATGAGCTGTGATGCCACGGTACTCTACTGAGGGCAACAGTGAGACTATCTCAAAAACAAAAACAAAAAAACTTCCATGCTGATCAGTAAGTGAGGTCTTCCCTGTGAATAGTCATTGCACTCCAGCCTGGGATATACAGTGAGATATTGTCTCTTAATAAATAAATAAATAGATAAATACATAAATAAAAAGAAAAAAATTAAGAAAAAAAAATAAAGCTATGGGACTAGTTGGGATCACCTAGGAAGTGAGCGTAGATGGAGGAGAGGTCTGAGCTCTCCAGTGTTTAGAATCTGGAAAGATGAAGAGGAACCAGCAAAGGAAATTGAAAAGCAGATAGTGAGGTCGCAGCAAAACCAGGACAGACTGGTATCTTGGAAGCCAAGGGAAAAAGGTAAGCAAAAGCTAATCAATTGTCTCATATCAAGAAGTATTTAGGGGCAGTGCCTGTGGCTCATGGAATAGGGCGCTGGCTCCATATATCGAAGGTGGTGGGTTCAAACCCGGCCCTGGCCAAACTGCAAAAACAGAAAAATAGCTGAGCATTGAGGCGGGCGCCTGTAGTCCCAGCTACCCGGGAGGCTGAGGCAAGAGAATCACCTAAGCCCAGGAATTGGAGGTTGCTGTGAGCTGTGTGACACCACGGCACTCTACTGAGGGTGATAAAGTAAGACTCTGTCTCTACAAAAAAAAAAAAAAAGTATTTAGGATTTAAAAGGTGACCATTGGGGCGGCTCCTGTAGCTCAGTGAGTAGGGCGCCGGCCCCATATACCGAAGGTGGCGGGTTCAAGCCCGGTCTCGGCCGAACTGCAAAACAAAAAAAAATAGCCGGGCGCTGTGGCGGGTGCCTATAGTCCCAGCTACTAGGGAGGCTGAGGCAAGAGAATTGCTTAAGCCCAAGAGCTGGAGGTTGCTGTGAGCAGTGTGACGCCACGGCACTCTACCCAGGGCGGGAAAGTGAGACTCTGTCTCTACAAAAAAAAAAGACCCCATCTCTACTAAAAATAGAAAAAATTAACCAGGCATGGTGGCAGGTGCCTGTAGTCACCGCTCCTAGGGAGACTAAAGCAA
>CAUYON010047429.1:0-114276 GCA_963573935.1 Arctocebus calabarensis
CCGGGCGTTGTGGCGGGTGCCTGTAGTCCCAGCTACTTGGGAGGCGGAGACAGGAGACTCGCTTGAGCCCAGGAATTGGAGGTTGCTGTGAGCTGTGATGCCGTGGCACTCTACCCAGGGTGACAGCTTGAGGCTCTGTCTCAAAAAAAAAAAAAAAATTTAGCCATTGTGGTGGGCATCTGTAATCCCAGCTACTTGGGAGGTTCAGGCAAGAGAATCACTGGAACCCAAGAGTTTGAGGTTGCTGTGAGTTATGACACCACGGTACTCCACCAAGGGGCAACAAAGTGAGACTGTCTCAAAAAGAAAAAGAAAAATGAGCAAAGGATATGAAGACAGTTCATAGCACAGGAAAGAGAGATAGGTCTTAACGATTTGAAAAGACCCTCGACTTCATCCATAACGAGAAAAAGGCAAAATAAAACTACCTGATACACGTACTGACCAGACTGCCAAAGACCAGAGAGCTTTTACCAACACACTGTGGCAAAGATGAACAGGAGTTGGCATCTCACATTGCCACTGGTAGAGTCTCCATGCAATACCAGGCAATTAGGTAACGTCTTTCAAAATCACAAATGCACATGCCCTCAGCCTCGCAATTACACTTCTAGGAATTATACAAAAAAAAAAACAAAACTCACCTATATATATGAATTGGTAAATTTATAAAATTATTCCTAGTATCATTGTTTGAAATAATTTTTTAAATAGGAAATAACTAAATATCCATCGACAGGTGATTTCTTAAGTTAATAGTAGTATATGCCTGCAATGCGATAGTAGGTAGTATTTAAAAAAATGACCCCTCCCTCTGTCTCAAATGCCCCAAAATGGTGGGCAGAGAAGGCAGAGAGATTAACAGAGCAGAGAGACCTAGTTTGAATTCCAGTCTGCCACTTTCAAACTGCATGAACTTGAACAAGGCACCTTACCTGTCTGAGCCTCAATTTCCTTTCTATTATGGATGCTAAGAGAAGCCATGTCTTAGGACTTTTGGGAAAACTAATGGGGTGATGAATACACGTACACACAACACTTAGTACAGTGCCTGGCACATAGTGGTCTCATTTTACAGACGGGAACTGTGGAGTCCTAAGAAGAGAAAAGCACTTGGAGGCCAAGGCAAGTGTATTGCTTGATCTCAGGATTTCAAGACTGGCCTGAGCAAATGCAAGACCCTGTCTCTTAAAAATTAGCTGAGCATTATGGCAAGTGCCTATAGTCCCAGATACTCAAGAGGCTGAGGCAAGAAGATAGCTTGAGCCCAAGTCTCTGAGGTTGCCATTAGCTATGATGATGCCATGGCACTCCAGCAAGGACAATGAAGTGAGATTCTGTCTCAAAAAAAATAGAAAAAAGCAGAGAAGGGTCTGCTGCCTATCTCTCCTGACCCAAGCAGTGAGGTGTTCCCTCTACCCGCAAGTTGGGTCAACTTGTATAGGCAGAAAAGTAGCCTTTGGGACCCCAGGTCACAAACCTATTCCCATTATCCCAGTGCTGATGGCCACTTTGGGTAATACCCATGGAAGCACTTTTGTGTTTTTTTTTTTTCTTTTTCTTACTGCAAAAGTTTTTTTGTTACCATTTTGTCCGTGTTGTGGGCGAGGGCTCCAGAGTGTTTAAAGAGCTGCTGAGTGGTTGGAGGAAGAAGCTCAGGCAGAAGCCCTGACACCAGGGGATGCAGAGGGAACCCTGGAAGGCCTCTTCCTGGAGGCTTCAGAGACTCCCGGGCCCACTTGAGAGTGAGGCTGGGGGCTGCTTGGTCAGGTGGCCTCCATCTTCCTCACAAGTTTTGCCTTCTCGTCTAGAAAGTGGCTCTTGAGGAAGTTACAGAGATGGGGGCCTGTGCCGGCAGAACCCAGGGCATATGGCTCCACAAGGGGCCCCTTTGGGGTCTTCTCCAGGGTCAGGGTGGCTTCCACGGACTTCCACAGCATCCAGGGTTTCTCCCCACTCACCTGGAGGTGGCTTCTGCCTGTCCGGGGAGAGCGTCCTGACATTTTCAGGAGCTGCTTTTAAGCACCCTCACCCTTCCCCTCCACCAACTCACAGAAGTGGCCCACACTCTCCAGGACCACATGGCCAAGGGTAAAGTAGAAGCCCAGAGGGAGGTAGGAATAGGGCCCACAGATGCACACGGGCCCAGCACTTGTCGGCAGCCTCCTCCTCGGTGGAGTAATTCTGAGGGACCTGGCAGCTCACGGCAGGTCAGCAGTAAGGAACTAACCACAAAAGCAGTGCTGGCTGGTCCTGGAAGCAGGGAATGGCTGAGAAAATGGTCCTGGAGGTTGTGACTTGATAGGAGGCTGGGGACAGTGGAGGCTGGAAGAGGTCTGCCCTCTCCAAACACTATGGAAGCCAGAGGCAGCTCCAAGGGCCCACCAGGCATGCTTAGGAGCAACGTTTTTGGATCAAGTCTGGCATATCAGTCAGGATCTCAGCAGGGATTTGACATCACAGTCAAATTAAGCAGATATTAGTAAAGGGACTATTTACAGAGGTGCAGGCAGGATGGAGGGGTATCGACAAGGGGTGATGCAGAACCCCAGGGCTTGCAGGAGTGGGGGAGCTGTCACCATTCAGGTCTGAAAGGAGAGGGGGGAACCTGGAGACCATAGCTGCAGGGAGAGGGCCACTTGACAGGAGCTAGGATATGACCACCCCCCAGCCACATGGCAGGGAAGGAGGGGGGATGGAAGAGACGATCCTGCTCTCCCTCTTCCTGGGCCTGCCATCAGCCAGACGAAGTAGCAGAAGGACAAAGGAGCCCATGAGGCAAATATGGAGAGGTACGTGGACGATGTCCAGCCTGGCCACCCCACACCACTGTGTCCCTGGCCCTCTCTGTGATCTCTAAGCACTCAGACATCTTCCAGAAATAGAAGCAAAGGCAAGCCCAGGCACTCAGAGGCACAAAAACCCTGACCCCAAAACGCAGCAGCCTGGGGACCTGTCCCTCCCCAACAGCCCAGCCTCGGTGATCCGTGGAGCAGCTGCTTCCTCCCCAGGCACTAGGACCCAGTCTCCCGACTCCCGGCCCACTCAGATCCTCCTGTCAATCCTGGATCTGGGCCCAGGACTCATTTTCAAACCAACCAAGCATCAGAAAGTCACACATCAGGCTTATCTCTCCTGCCAGTCATCTCCAGAAAGCCCTTCTCCCTGCCCCCATCATTCCCAAATGGAATCCCCCCCACAAAAAAAATCTTAATAAATATCTGAGTTCAAGGAGCCGCCCCAGCCCTGCTGGGTTTAGATAGCAGGTCTGGCTCTGCTGACCTGGAAGAGACAAGGATCTCAGTCCTCCCCTAGCCCTGGGCCTGGGGCTGCTGGCCTCCTACCTCGACCCCAGCTCCTCAAAACTAGTCTCACCCTCTATCCACTGGCCACAAGAGGGGCTAGAGTTGGAGTGTTAGCCTGCTGTCAGGTTGCGATGAGCCGACTGGGACCCCTGGCCCAAGGCTTCCCTCCATGTGACAACTCCTCCCCCTAGGCACTGCTGTACCCTTGACAGAGACCATGGAATCTACGCAGGTGTGTTCCGAACTAGGCCATCTGGCTGGCATCCTCCTTCTCCCCATCTTAGCCTCGTGGCATGTGTCTGTTCATTCTCATTCATTCATGGGTATTCATGGTGTGAGACAGAATGAGACGGACAAGGTTTCTGCCTTAGTGGTGCTTATACTTTAAGGGGACAGGCAAATAATATGCAGAGAGAAAATAAAACAAAATGTTAAGATGGAGAAGGCAAGGGGGTGAGGAGGAGAATACAGATGGGTGATCGGAGAAGGGTTCTCTGAGGAGGTGACATTTAAAATAAGACCTTGGGCAATTATCCAGCCCCTCAGAACCCATTCCCTCAGCTAAAAGACTGGGGTAATTTTAATCAGGTCTATCCCTCCAGGTTGATAAAGATGAGTTAATACATGTCAAGTGCTGGCCCAAGGCCTGGGGTGTAATAAATGCTCAATAAATTGCAGTTCCATGTCTAGACAAGAAGAGAGAGGCTTGGGGAGGCCATGCAGACCCAGGCATCACTCCTAGCCCAAGGGAGGCTTGCATCCAGGCAACCTTCCTGGAGGAGGCTGACAGCTACAGCCCTGAGGCCAGCCCAGACCTCAAAATTAAGAATATTCCTGCCTGAAAGCCTGCATCCCTGAGATCCATGAATCTGGAGATAATCTACACCCCAGTCATAGCCTCCACTTATCCCCTCCTGGTCCACTGAGCTG
Organism: Arctocebus calabarensis; assembly: GCA_963573935.1. Taxonomy (NCBI): domain Eukaryota; kingdom Metazoa; phylum Chordata; class Mammalia; order Primates; family Lorisidae; genus Arctocebus; species Arctocebus calabarensis. Next base: position 4,236 of record CAUYON010047429.1, read on the forward strand.
CTGCCTCAGTTACCCATCAGGACAGGCACCTGCCACAAGCCCCCATGTTCCTATATTCCTGCTCTGAATCACCCTGGGCCACAAAGCTGAATGAATCCAGAATATTGAGGACCTACATCAGGAGAGCAGCTTATACATAAGTCAGCTCTCCAGGCCAGGCATGGTGGCTCACATCCATAAACCTAGCACTCTCAGAGGCCAAGGAAGTGGATTGCTTGAGCTCAGGAATTTGAGACCACCCTGAGCAAAGCATGACCCCATCTCTACTAAAAACAGAAAAACTAGCTGGCCACTGTGGCGGGCACCTGTAGTCCCTGTAGCCTCAGGAGGTTGAGATAAGAGAATCACTTGAGCCCAGGAGTTTGAGCTATGACATCTTGGTACTCTACCAGGGCGACAGAGTAAGACTCTGTCTCAAAAAATAAAAATAAAAATAAACTCAGTGCCCCTTTGAGGGATGGCCCCCAGTATATAGACACCACCCAGCTCAGGCCCTGCACTTAGCTTAGCCCTGGGTCCCCACTCCCCTGCGCCTCTTCTCATCCTGGCTGCAGAGCCCCAGTCAGGGGGAAAATCGGACAGATTTGAAGGACGGAGGACAGCCAGGAGGAGGGCAGGGCAGAGTACTCAGCCCCAGAGGGAAGGCACATTGTGTTCCCTCCTTCCCCTTCCAAGCCTTAGTGCTGCCCTACAAATGCCACCATTTCTGACTGATGGCAGGAAATTGGTCCTCGCTAAGCCCATCTCAGGAGGACTGATAAATCCTCATAGGAAAGGGAGCAAGACGGAGTGAGGGGAGGGCTTAGCAGAGGAGCACATAATGACTCTTTCTTGTCCAGGGGCTGAGGAGGAGTGAGGGAGCTTCCCTACTGTGACAAGCCCCCCAGCACTCCAGCCCAGGGAGCCATCCCATCTGCTTCCATGGGTGCTGTGGCTCTATGAGAAGCAGTCAGCTGTTAGTCTCTCTCCATCGTGATGGGGCACTCTCTCACTCTCTCCACCAACCAAACTCCTTTCCATCCTCCCGGGCTTAGCTGGCATCCCCACCTCCTCCTAGAAGCCTTCCCAGATCCTCCCAGTTAGATGCTAGCTCCGCTACTGAGTTCTTACTGTATACAGAACCTGGTGCTAAGCATTTGATATACAATATCTCATCAATCCTCACAAAGCCCTAAGTAGGGATTGTTACATGCATTCTACAGGTGAGAAAGTGAGAATCAGAGAAGTTAAGCAACTCACCCAAGGACACACAGTCTGTGTATAATTGATGAAACCAGGGCTTGAACTAGGCCTGTCTGACTGCAGGACCTGAGACCTTTACCATGACCTTCTCCCACACTTGTTCTCTTATTAACACCTTGAACCTTTGTTATAAACCTTGGTTATAGACGCCATTATGTTACAGGTGGTCATGTCTCTGTCTCCCTGGTGAGACTGTGAGGTTTTCAAGGATGGCGCCGTGTCTCATATCACCCCCTGACCACACCACTGGTCTCGAGTGTGCACACAATACGCATCATTCCTTCTTTATTGGACTGGATCGGACCTAGGCCCACAGAGGAGGCCAGTGCAGAGCAGAGACTGCCGGGGCGCCTGGCCTCCCTCAGCAGAGCAGGAGCTCCCCCAGCCCCCAATGCTCCCCCAGCCCAGGCTCCGTGCCTGCTAAACGTTCCTCCTGGCTTCACTCAGCCTCTCCTTACAGTTTTCTAAAATCTCCACGAGCCTTTGCATTTTAAGCAGACACAGTTGTATCAGATTTTCCCCTTTCTAGCAGCTCAGCTCTACTCAAATTTGATGAACTGATCTCAACTAGATAAATCGCATCAGCTGTCGGCTTTGCTGAGACGCAGGGAATGACATTTCCCTGGTTTGCTCAGGTTTAATACGAAGGAGACGTTTCCCTCAAGGCCAGGTGAGACGAATAAAGAGTTTTCTACAGATGGTCCCATTCCGCCAATCTAGGCTGTCCCGGCTAGCTTCTCCATCTCTGTGGGTTCTGGAAGGCTGGGCGCCCACAGACAGCTGAGCAGGGAGGGCACGCCAGGGGATGCAGCCTCCTTTCCTTGGCTTGATGGTAATTGGCAGCATTTCCATGCATTTCCATGCGGGATTATGCCATAAATTTACTTGGCTCCAAATAGGGTTGGTCCCAGCAGGGACTGCAGTAGGGGGAGTGGGAAAGGGTTGAGGGAGGGTAAGAGAGTGCCCCCAGACTCTAGGCCTAAGCATTTCTAGACGCCCCTAAGCTACACCTTTCCCCAGCCCCTCAGTAGCCCTGTTGCTGGCTGATTTCTCCTTGGAGGGAGACCCGGCCATCTGCAGCCCCATCCAAGGAGCAGGGGGATCCCAGGGAGAACCAGAGGGGTAGAGGCTCTAGGCATGAGGGGACAGCACACACATAAGGGGACATCTGACAGGCTCTTCAAATATTCAGACTGAACCCTAGAATGGCCTGACATTGGGGGTGTCGCTATCCCCCTGCCTGCTCAGCTGGCCAGGGCAAGCCTTTAATAGGCTGTCCTCGTCACCTGGACGCCCAGATGTGGGCGTGCTGGGGAAGCTGGGGTTGAGCTATGGGCAGAAGAGGGTGGAAAGGATTTGGCTCTGTTAGGAATAGTGGCTCATGACAGAGGGAGGAATAAACCTGCCTTGTGGGGCCCCCTGGAGATGCAGAGGCTGTGAACACAGACACCTCCACATTCGCTCACACCCACATGCTCTGACACACCTGCTTACACACTTATAGCACACACGAGTGCAAAGACATTCAGATGTGCCTACACCCACAAGCTTAGCAAGGACTTATGTTTAATTTGTGAGGAGTTTGGGTTTTTTTAAAAGAATATTTTTTGCAAAACTAATTAGGAGGGATTGGAGCCCAGAGTAGAGCTAATGAGCTATGTAAATACCCTGGCATCAACCCCACTGGTGAAGTTCAGGGTTGTCTTGATTTAGTCAGAGGGAAGAAACCCTGCAGCCCTGCCCAGGGTTCCCTGCGGGAGGGAGATCCAGCATAGGCCTTGCAGCCTCCCTGCCTCAGGGGAGCCTCCAGCCGGGAAGGGGGGCACCTCGTGAAAGGGGTAGTGCCTTCGAGTAATGGTTCTCAAACTTCAACATCGGATGGGATGGGGACTGAGAATCTGCATTTCTGAAAAGCTCCCAGGGGATGCTGCGAGCCCAGGGGCCACAAGTGGAGAATTTCTGCCTCCAAGACCTCTATTGGCAGCCTCTGCTCTAAGACATGCCTACCTGGAACTCGTGCTCAAGCAGTTGACAGGGAAGACCCCAAAGAAAGACCCCAGACCCCGCCCTTGGTGAGAAAGAGCCCATCACATCAGAGAAGATTAAAGCCCTCACAGGATCTCAGTGGGCACAGAGACCCCACCGTCACCCTGACGAGTTCTCCCCACAGCAGCCAGAGGGCGGGCTCAGCCATTAGCTCATCTGAACTTACCCAGCCCTGGCAGCCCGGGATCCCCGTTTCACGGGGGAGGAAACTAAGGCTCGGGGAGGTAAAGTGATGTACCCAAGTCACCCAAGGAGAGCTGGCTCCTAACTTGGGTTTCCAGCCCCCGTCCCAATGAGCTGTCTGCCCTGTCCCATAGGAAGGTGATAAGTACAATGAGTTTCCCTGGAGGGTTCAGAATACAATAATGATGAAATACAGCCCCCTCAAGGTGGCATGAGTAGCATTTAACCTAAGGAACAGTGGTCCCAACTGTCCCCACTTTGTCCCTCTGAGACCCAGAAGGATTGCAGAGGAAAACCCAAGCCACACTGTGGGGTCACAGCCATGCACACTGGGTCAGCACAGAACCTGTTGGCAAACCCAGGCCATTTCTCCTCCAGCTGCCTATCTTGGCCTCTGTTTACTGGTTGTGCCCACCACGTGGGTAAGGCACTGGTCTCTCAAACCCAGACAACTGCCTACAGAACGTGGCTGTCACCAGGGCCAGCTGAACAGGCGAATGGAGTGGTGATGGGGCTGACAAGAGGACAAGATTAATCTCTGCTGTTCTGAGTCTCCCTAAGGTCAAAATCAGCTGCCCATGGAACTGACTTGGGAGCAGCAGAGAGGAGAGACCCAACCAGCCCTCCCTCCCCACCTGCTCTCTCGGCCATGCCTCCCAACTGAGCCTGGCTGGGACCCAGATTTTCGCTTTATGAGTTAATAATTTTTGGCTGGTTGAGTCAATGAGTGCAGTGAACTGGACTGGGCTGAGGCAGGAGACAGGAAAGAACTTGAGCCCCATGAACATGACAGTCTACAGAATTTCTATTCATGCCTTCAAACACATCAGACCCCTTTCAGCTCCACTCCTGAACATGGATGCCCACAAACAGCTCACGTCTGTAATCCCAGCGCTGTGGGAGGCCGAGGTGGGTGGATTTCCAGTGCTCACAGTTCGAGACCAGCATAAGCATGAGTGAGCCAGAGTAAAAGACCCCGTCTCAACCACCAGGAAAGAACACCGCCGGGCATTGTAGTGGGCGCCTGTAATCCCAGCTACTTGGGAGGCAACTGGCACGAGGAATCACTACAAGCAAGGACAATGTAAAAAAAAAAAAAGGAAACTAAGAAGAGTGCAAGCCAACTGAAACTGAAAGCAAAAAAAAGAATTTTTGTTTACTCTGTTTTAGACAACCACAGTCCGCCAAGTACCTCACATGCAATATCATTAGGCTTTACAGTAACTTTGTAGCATTGTGTGTTTTATTATCACTAATTTCCAGACAAGGAGACACAAAGAGGGGAAGTAACTTGCTCAAGGACAAGGGGTTGACTGGAAAGACCCCAGAGAAAGACTCTAGACCCCGCCCTTAGTAAGAAAGGGCCCATTGCATCAGAGAAGATTAAAGCCCTCACAGGATCTCAGTGGGCACAGAGACCCCACCCTCACCCTGATGTCTTCTCATAGCTAGTACCTGAGACAAAATTGAACTTATTTCATTTTTGACGTCAAAGTTTATATTGTCCTACTTTGCTGCACTTTCCTCAAGAAACTGTTTTCCTCAAGAACTCCTATTCATCCTTCAAAACCCAATGTTGCAGTGCCATTTCCAATGCAAAGGCCTCTATAATTCTCTCTCTCTTCACCTCACCCGGGCAGGGTTAGTCATTCTTATTAGTATTCTAAATGAAGTTTTAATTTAGCAAGTGGCCTTTAACTGGAAAGCCCAGCAATGCTCAGCTAGTTATCCCTTCTCCTTAAGCTACACACCCAAGGAATAACAGCAAAATGGCCACTTACTATTTATTAGCTGAGTCAGTGTCCAGTGTCACAACCCTACATCTAAACCTTCCCACCGTTGGTGGCTGTGGTGGTGTTAAAATAAGTCCAAGAATTCTAGCTGTTCCTCCCTTACAGAGATAGAGGCTAATTCCTCTTCCCTTGAGGGTGGGCTAGACTTAGTGACTTGCTTCTAATGAATATAATAAATCAAAAATGACAGTGCACAGCTTCAGAGGCTAGGTCATAAAAGGTCCTATGGCTTCCTCCTCCTTCTCTCTTGGTTCACTTGTTCTGGAAGAAGTTAACCACCAAGTCACAAGAACAGTTGAGTGTAAAGAGGCTTGTATGACAAGGAAGTAAGGCTGCCTATGAAGAGCCAGCCATGTGATTGAGCTGTCTTAGAATCTGACATCCCCACTGCCCATCCCCAAGGCCACATCTTCACTGGCCTCCACCCAGAGCCACACCAGCTAAGCCACCCCCAAATTCATTACCCTCAGAGACTGTGAGATAATATTTGCTGTGTTAAGGCCACCAAGTTCCAGGGACATTCGTTATGCAGCAATAGAAACTAAAACAGTGGCCAAGCCCAAAGCAGTGGGGAGACTCTGTAGAAGAATTATTTGCAAACAGCATGAGGCTTGATGCCTGGCTCCAGTCTTGGTTCCAGAATTTCTACATGGGCGTAGGGCTGACATCCCAATCAGATCAGGCAGCTGGAGGACTTGCCTTTAAAGCGCATTTGAATAACAAGCACACTGTTTTGATTTCAAATTTTATTCCATGCCATTTGGGAAAGGAAATGCTGGTGGAGATTGAGGGTGGGGGTGAGGGCTGAAGTTCACCAAAGCCGTCCCTTAACGCTGACACACTGACACTGCTTGGCTCAGCTTTCAATTCCACCGCAAAGACCCAAAGAGAAAAGGCAGCGTTCATTCCACGGGCCTGGCCCCCGGTCACTAGGACACAGCATCGGGAATCTAACTGGGTCGGCCCTCGCTCAGGGTGGCGGTGCTGGGGTCGGGCTCTCTGCAGCAACACACCTTGTGCATCCTCTGTCATGCTGTCCCTTTGCCTCATCCTGGCCCATGTTTAACCCGCCTGTGTCCCAGAGTCCAGCCCAGGGCCTGGCCTGATGGGGAAGAGGCAGTGAGGGCACATTTCAGGGAATGGAGAGCCTTCCAGGGAGTCAGACCAGCATCTTCAGAACCGCTTGAAGAAAAGGAATGGAGAACAGACTGGGGGTCAGTATGGCTGGAGAGTAGAGTGGTCAGAGGTAAGCAGGGCTTGGGGCTGAAGGAAGTGAGGTGGCAGATTCACACTGGAGTGCTCTGGATGATTCTTTGTGGGAAATAAACCAGAGAGTGGCCGGGGAAGCAGAGAGACCTGAGTGCTCCTGCGTGTCCCAGTCAAGGCCAGGAGGGAATCAGTTCCTTTAAACGAGCCCCCCCCACCCAGCCTCCAGCACAGGCCGCTGAACTGAGCTGTCCCATCTCCTCCCGAGGTTCCCCTCCTCGTTCTAACCTTTTTCCTGGGTCCCTCTGCTCCACCACACAAGCCAAGTCCCAGAGAACTCCACCTAATCACGGACTTGAGGGTCTGCAAAATTCCCTGTTCTGTGATGGTTAACAGCAGGGGCAAGGCACAAGAGCAGAGGTCAGTGTGCTCATCCACTCCCAGGGATACAAACAACCCACCCAGCGGCCCCAAGCACTGCCCCCGCATCATAGGCTCCCGATCAAGAAGCCCATCCCCATTTCCTGGGTACCAATAGCCAACTCACAGAGCCTGTGCTAGTCCTTAATACGTTATAGATATAAACTCGTTTCATTCCCTAAACAACCCTTAAGCTAGGTGTTATTACCATGTCCATTTGGCAGATGAGATAACCAAATCACATGGAGGTGCAGCCACTTGCCCAAAGTCACACAGCTTGTTTGTAAGAGACCTGGGATTCAAACCCTGAAGTCTGGCTGGCTCCAGAGTCTAGGATCTTATTTTCTAACTGTGTTAAAATACACAAAACACACAATGTACCATTTTGAGTGTTCGATTCAGTGGCATTAAGTACATTCACATTGTTGTGTGACCATCACCACCCCCATCTCCAGAGCATTTTCGTCATCCCCAACTGCAACTCCAAACTCACTAAATAATGACTCCCCATCCTGCCTCTCAGCCTCTGGTCACTTCCAATCTACTTTCTGTCTCTGTGAATTTGATTATCATCAAATCAGCATCTTGTATAAGTGGAATTATACGCTGTTTGTCCTTTTGTGTCTGTTTATTTCAGGTGGCATAACGTCCTCACGGACTCCCCTGTGTCAGAATTCCCTTCCTCTTTGAGGCTGAATACTATTTTAGCACGTGTATATACCACGTTTCGCTTATTCATTCATCAGTCAGTGGACATTTGTTTGCACCTTTTGGCTACTCTGAGTGATGCTGCAATGAACAGAGATGTACAAATGTCTGGTCGAGTCCCTGCTTTCAAATCAACAGATGTATAGCCAGAAGCACAGTCTGGAGTCCTAATTACTATGTTGAACCGTCCCTACATGGTGTACGTTGCAGCCAAGGCAAAGAACTCCTCCCCCATCCCCAGATCTACTCACCAGAGCTGGTTCCCCTCCCAGTTCTGGCTTCCACTCTACACAAACCCCTGTCTCCAGGTTCTAACCCAGGACTCATACATACAACTGCCTCCTGGACTCTTCTGCCTCTGTGTCTCAACCACACCTCACCTCAACACATCCAAATCAGAATTTTCACTCCTCCCTCTGCCCGAACATGTGTTCCTCCCTCTGCTTCAACCATCTCAGTCACCGCCGCTTCCAACAAGCCAGAAGCTGGAACCCAAAGCCTGGAGTCATCTGCCACGCCTCCCTCTCCTGTCCTCAGGCATACCATCCACCACCCACACTTGTCAATTCCCACCACAAAACAATCCTTGAATCTATTCTCTTTTGTTCATCTTCATCACTTCCCATGACACCCAGGCCAAGCCAGCCCCACCCTCTGCCGGGGCACGGTGTCAGCCTACCCCGTGATGCTTTTGCATCCACCATTCACTCTGAGCCCGAGGACTGGCTCTCAAAACAGCAGGCATGACCACATCAGAACTCTCCCTGCCTTCTGTTCCCTGTAGGATAAAGAAAGTCCAAAGCCCTTACCATGACCTGGAAAGCCCCAGAGATCTGGTACCTGCCACTTTCCCAACTTCCTCCCCGGCCTTCCTCCTCTGTTGCTCATTGGAGTCTTAGCACATGCTGTTCCCTCTGCCTGTAACACTTGTCCTCCCATACCCATCTCCAACACCCTCTTACCTGGCTGGTTTCTACTCATTCTTCAGGCCTTGGCCTAAATATTACTTCCTTGAAGAAGACTTCTTAACTTGGACATTCCTGCCCCAAGGCTAAATCAGAACTCTTACAGTCTCACACAACCCTGGGATCTTTGCCTTCATCACAACTATCAAAAATTATGATTATGATTATTGGACTAGAATGTCATTGTTATCTCCTCCATATCTCCAGGTGACTATCAGCTCCAGGAGTTCAGGGATCTGTGTTCTTCCTCATTGTGTCTGGAACACGGATGCTCAAAAAGTTGTTTTGAATGACCAACTGAACACCCAAGGGCCTGACATCACAAATGGCCTTCAACTACAGGTGAATTCTATCACCACCGCCTGCTTTAACGGGAGTGTAGCTCCTTACCAAAACTCACAGCAGCAGTCTCACATGGGAGCCTAGTGCTACGTACACACACACACGTGCATAGGCACACACAGGCATACGGAGCCACTTGGTCATACACACAGGCACACAGAGCATTGAGGTTCCTCCCAGGCCCACATGCTCACACCCATAGACGTGCACATGCAGGAACACATGAAGTCATACACAGGGAGATACATGCACACACTGCCATACGTTGTCACATGCGTGGTCATGCACCCACACCATAGTTACACACTCCTAAGCAGTCACTAGCACACACCTGTAACACATTGTGCCCCTTACACCATCTCACACCCACAGACACAGCATAGAGACACAGGCGTGCACGCCTCACCCGGTCACTCCCCTATGCACCCCTGCTTGCTCATACACAGCCAGGCCAGCTGCTTTCAGGCAACATGACATCTGGAAGTAGCTTCCAGGAGCCTCGGGACTGGGACAGCCCCTTCCAGTTATTGGATGTGATTCTCTTCCCAGGGACCTCCAGACGCCTTCTCTCCTCCTTCCAGCACATTCTGCCCCCTCCTTGCCCACCAACCCCGCTCATCCCAGCTCCCAGTTGTAGGTTGGAGGCTGGAGCAGATGTGAATGGTGTGACCAAGGATGGATAGGACCCACCCAGCAGAGCTGTTTGCTACCACACACCCACTGGTAATTATTGCTTTTTTACACATTTCCATATACAATTACTCATTCTGGTTCTTGGGAATAATTCAAATGAGAAAGTCCCACAAACAATGAAACCAGTTGGGTAATAAAGAGCCATTGTCATTTCTCTGGATGTGAGCACTTCTCAACCCAGAAAATAGGGATGTAATTATACACAGGAGCCTGACTTTGCCGGAAGAACTGCAACCAGAAAGACCCCCAGGTGCACGTGAGTGACTGTGCATGCAAGTGTGTGTGCCTGTGTGTGCATGTGTGTGTAAGAGAAAGAGAGAGATGCTCTTGCTCTGGGTGTGTATCTATAGCCTATGTGTTTGTGTTGCCGTGTGTGCTGGTGTGAATATACTTCTATTCCAGTTTTCCATTGCTGCATAACAAAGTACTCCAAAATTAAGTGGCTAAAATAACAATCATTTTACCATAGCTCACAATTTTGTGACTCAGAAATCCAAGATGGCCTTGGCTGAGTAATTCTGTGGAGTGTCAACAGAAGTGACAGTATTCACTTGGAGGAGGCGGCGATCTGGAAGGTCCAAGATGATGGCTTTACTCACACATTTAGTGCCTTTGCAGAGAAAAGGAAAGCTGGACTCAGCCAGAACGTTCAACAAGAGCACTTAGACGTGACCTCTCCCACAGGATAGTCTCGAGGTATGGGACTTCTTGTGCACTGGCTCAGAGCTCCCAGAAGAGAATTTCCTAATGGGGTGGAAGCTGCAAGTCTTCCTGTGGTCTAGCTCCAGAAGTCTCTAAGCCCAGGTTCATGGGGAGAGAAATTAGGCCCCACCTCTCAACAGGAAAAGTGGCAGAAAAATTGCAGCCATTTTTAATGCACCACCAGGTATATAACCCTGGATTTGAGTGGGTGTTAGAGATGGGTTTGATCGCAAGTGCCTCAATTCACAAGCTGTGCATACTTAGGCAATCTCACCAACTTCTCTGAGCCTCAGTTTCCTGATCTGCTAAATGCTGCTGTTGTGAGAACTTGTATGTAAAGTTTGGCCAGTCAACAGCATTTAGTGAACACCTATTATATGCTGGGTGCCCGGTGTATGGGCATCTCCTCCTGTCCTCCCCTGCCTTCCTGCACTGGGGCCACAAACCTTAGAAGGCTCTTGGAATGGAGATGGGTAGGAGAGACGGACACTGAGGCCCTGACAGCCTCCCTCCCTCACATCAGGACCCAACTCCCAGCAGCCTGCCTCTCTCCAGCCTCCCGATGATCCTGTCTACCCCAGCGCCAAGGTAAGCCTGGGCGCTTCCGCCATCTGCTGCAGCTGGGCTGGCTAGAGAAGCTTTGTCAGCTCAGGGGCATCCCTGGCTAACAATGGCGTTAATTTTTCATTTGTTTGTTTGATTTTCTGCAGTGAATGAGGAATGTTGGAACAACATCTGGAGCTGCCCCAGGCTGAAATACGCAGAACACAGTGGCAGCGATGACAGCCCGAAATGCAGCACTCTCGTGGTGCACACATCCACAGACTTATGCAGACCTCGTACACACATGCACACACATACATGCATCAAACCTACGCACATGTGTATCTGTGTGCACTGTGTGTGTGTGTTCATGCACATGCAGTCACACACATATAAACCTATACACCTGTGGGTGTGCCTGCCTGCACAAACATACACATATATACACACGTGTACCCACAAACACACTCATACGCACACTTGTACACACACATACTATCGTGGCCACATCGCCAGGACCAGGCAAAGGGCTCCAAGCCTCCAGGAGGCAGCGGTAAATTCTGTTTTCTGTGCCCAGGTTGGGGCCAGTGATGGGCAGGCTTGACTGGCAGCTGGTGTGGGAGCCCAGCTTTCTACGCCCTCCTCTGGGGACATAGACCCTACTGCCCCCACCTGCTTCCCAAGTCCCTCCCCAGGTTGGGCCCTACCCAGGAGACTTATATGGCCCCACGATACATGGGACAGTCACCTCCCCCCACCATGATCTTTGTTTCCCACTTGTAAAATGAGAGGGTTGATTAAAGAACAACACTTGGGGGTCCCTGGCTGCTACCACATCCCACCTCGCCCCAGGGTCCAGGGCATCGTCCGCGCGGGGCTGTGTGCACATTTGTACATCTGGGGGCCTGTGTGCTGGCTTCTCTCTATGTGTCTGGGCGTATGTGCACAAGTGTGTTTGTGTTCAGGTATCTGCTGTCTGGGTCTACCTTGACATGTTGGTGTGTGTCTAGGGCTGGGATGATGGCAGGAGGCAGGTCCATGTCAGAGCCTGATCACTGGCTTCTCTCTGGCTCCAAGCCCCAGACGTCTAGCCAGGGGGGTGAGAAGGGGGCAGCCGGAGAGAAGGGAGCCTTCCCAAATGGGAAGTGGGTGCTTTCCAGCAGGCCACAGGGGCAGAAGGGCGCTGAGCAGATCCTGTGTCTGAAGCCCTCTGCCCCACCCCCAGCAGCAGGTGCAGGCCTCTGGGGCAGACTGAGCCTTGGACTCTGTGTCCCGGCATCTTCCATGGTCTCCAGGCTGCTCCCTCTGCTGGGGTTCCTGCTCTTATCTCTCTCTCAAGCTTGCTCACTGCACGCGGGTGTGTGTCATTGAACAACTTGATGTCTCTGTCATTCGCTCTTTGTCTGTCAGTGTGTGTGTGTCCACATCTCACATACAAACATGGCCCTCAGACATTGATCTCTCCGTCCTACTCGCACGCTTTGAGAAGACTCTGTAACACACACTACACTGGGTCTCCATCATTCTCTTTCCTCCCACCCCTTCCCCGCCTCCCCTCCAGTGTCAACAAAGGCAGGACCCCTGTCCCAACAGCTGTATGAAAGATCTTGGGATTGCTACTGGCAGAGCCTGATGCACAAGCTTAAAAGATTTTAGAAGCAGAGCATTATAAAGATTTAGAGGAGTTTTCTGAAACCCAAAGGCAGGACCAGAACCCAACCTCAAAGGGGCTGTGAAGCTGGGGGAAGCCCAGAACCTTCTTCTCTGCAACTCCACTTTCCCCTTCTCTCCAGCTTCTCCATGCACAAGGGTAACCAAACAAAGCCATGCTACCTCCCCCAAGCTTCAAGTGCTCCAGTCCAAAGATCAGTCCAAGTTGACCTTATCGATCAGCCGCAAGATTTGTCCGCCTCACATCCAATAGCTGTGCCTTGTGGGCAGAGTCACACTAAAATGTGGTGGCCAGGACCCCTTGCCCCAGGCATGCCTAACTGTTCCCAGACAAAGTTCAGCATCAGGCCAGTGAGTGAGGTGCCCAGAGTTAGCCTGGTGAAGCACTTGCTGGCACTCGGAGGTGCAGGCTTGGAACTTGAGAATGTGGCTGATAGGGGATCATCAGGGTATAAGTGACGCTGAACTGTGGGATTACCTGGGGCTGAGGGTGGGGTCTAGGGGTGACACACATCACCTACCAGAACTGTGGGATTGCCTGGGGCTGAGGGTGGGGCCTAAGGGTGGCACACATCACCAACCTGGTCCCCAAGAGCACCTTTCACTTGATTAGATTTGCACTCTCCGTAGCTTAGTGGCACCTTGGACCCTGCCCCCAGCTGTACCACTCCCTGACCACCTCCTCCTGGGATTCTACTCCCACCCTCCCGCCGCCTGCACACAATGGCATCTCTGCCCCACTGCGGACTGCAGAGTGGTCCACAGAGTCCTCTGGCCTCCTTGAGTCACTCACCTCTGCCTTCCTCGGCCCCACCCTGCTCATCACCATCTAAGAAATCTCCAGGCTGGGGGCCACAGATAGACAGGTTCCAACCGACACCAGTGCCCTTCCAGGCAGTGGTCTGTTAGTGTGACCCAGAGCTCCAAACCATGGCCAGAAGGGGAAGAAGGACTTCTTCCTCAGAGGTCCAGGCATCAAATGCCCTTCCCTTAAATAAAACAGGACCCTGGGTCCTGCCAGAGACACATCAGTGTCAGGACCACAGACACATCCCTCCACCGCCACATATGCCTCGAGACACACAATGGCCTCTCATTTACTGCATGTCAGGCACTGTGCTAAGCACTCTGCAGGCATTACCTTTTAGAATTCTCACAGCTGGTGCATCTTATTATGCCCAATTTTTTTGGATATGAAAATGAAGACTTGAAGGTTAGATAACTTGCCCAAGGAACCCCAGATAATAAGTGAGTCATGATTCAAATAGAAAGTCTGTCCAATCTCAAGGCAAAACCCCAAACCTCTGGGCTCTGTCCTAACCACCAGGAGGCTCTGTCCTCACAACGGTGCCTGTATGGTTGAGACAATGGTCAAGGGACAACAACATGTCACTAAATAACCTGCCCTCTGTTGTCAGCAGCTGACAACTACAGGTACTGGAAAAACGGAAGCTAACCGACCTCTGAAATTAATTCAGAGTCTGCCCTCACATACCCATAATTCTATGCCATCTTATTCCTTGCTGTAAGTTTTGTGTTCCCAACTGAACTGTAAGCAGGGCACCCCTTTCTCACCTGTATTCCCCAGTGCACACTTTCTGTATGCTGGTTGGTTATGTAGACAATGGATTGGCTGTTTGTTTGAATTGTTGGTTGGTTGCTTAGATAGTTGGATGGCCCATTAGTCAATATTGGTTAGTTAGCTGAATGGGTCAGAGTGTGGGGTGAGGTTAAGAGGTTTCCCTGTGTGGAAAGGCTCCCATGTGAACCTCAGTGGGAATTCTGTTCTCTGGAGTATCTAGAAAAAGATTCTCCCAGGGAATACAGAACCTTCCAATGGTTGTTCCTTCCCTTCTTCCCTCCCCTGCCCAGCCAAGTCAGAGCTCACCAGGGGGAGCAGGGAGGTTCCCCTTTCCCACCATCAGCCCCGAGTGGCCCAATGAGCAGGACCCAGGCATGGCGAGGGGCATTGAGTAGCCCAACATGGTCACCCCTGGGAAGCACATAGGGAGCTGTTGTCCTTGGGGGAAGGTGTGGGCTGCTGGGTGGGTTCCTAAAGGCTGGGATACCGCAGTACGGAAACAAGGAGCCCGGTGCTTTAGAGCCGCTTGCTTCATCCTGCCCGGGAAAAAGGTCATGTGCTCCGATATGAGTAATTAATTTTCTCCGAGCAGCGTTGAAAAGGTTAACCTGATTTATAGGACGCAATTGAGTGTAGAATGGGTTGTGTATCTTGTAAAAGGCCAGTTCCAGCATCTATAGACTCACCCGTGGCGGGCAGCAGATGGGAGCTGGCCCTCCCCTGTATGCCTTTAGGTGAAATCCACGTAGAAAGAGAACTCCACCGGCCAGGAAGTTTTTTCCTGGGCTCCAAACCCTAGTGAGGGGTCATTGGAGCTTGCAGAGGAGTGTGACTACTGCTCCTGTCACTACCCCTGACTCAGCAGAAACCTCAGTCTTCATCTCTATAAACCCAGGGCCCACAAGTGCTGGGCTTCAGTTCTGAGTTTAAGGCCATGCTTCTCTGACTCTCTGACCTTGGTACTTGGCTACACAGTTTCCCCATTCTAAAATGGGGTAAATAATCCTGCCCTCTCGCCTTCTGTCTCATCATGTAATAGCTGTGTGACCTTGGTTAAATTACCTAGCCTCTCTGTGCCTCAGTTTCCTCATCTGTAAAATGGTATTAATAATAGTACCTACCTATGAACTCTATTCATAGAGTTGTTATGAATTAATATTTGCAAGGAACTTAGGACAGTGGCTGGGTTGTAATGAATGCTTTGCTAAATAAATTAATAAACTCTGGATGACCTCAGGGGTGGTGTCAAGCTAGGCAAGAACCTGGCTAAAACTGTCACTCAAGGCTTGGCTCCTGGTTGAGGTGGGCACCAATGGTCCTAGAGTTCCAAAGATATATGGGACAGAAAAAGAGTAGAGGGACGTGTGTCTAGGAGAAGCTTTTTCTTTCATGTATCTATCGGTTCTTCCTCACCCAAGGTAGAAGCTCTGCTGCCCAGAGTCGGCCAGCCGTCTGCCCAGCAAGCCCACAGATGCTGGTCTACCACCACCTAGTGGAAAGACCGAAGCCAGCAAGTAGGTGGCTTTTGGGCCCCTCCTTGGGGAAGAAAGAAGAGTGAAGTTGCTTAGACCCACCTGCCAGGCACTACAAGGAAGTAAAAAGAACGCTACCCGAGAAACCTCCCTGAGAAGCTGCCCCAGCTGAGCGCCTCTTCACTTCGTACCTCTGTTGTATTTGGTGGTGTGGTATTTTACCGAAGTTCGGTGGTACACAGGCCTGCACGCACCTGTCACACAAGTGTGTGTTTGTGATGACTGATCAAATGAGCTAATACATATGCAGAAGCCAGACCCCTACCTGATACGTAGAAGGCATTCAATATTTGCCGTAATTATGATTATGTGTGTATGTATATATACCTGTCTGTGTTCCTATAAATATGCATATACATATGGCTTACGTGCCTCTGTTCTGTGCATGTATATATGTCTACCTAACTATGTGTATGTGTTTGTGTCTGCATGGATGTCTGTGTATGTAAATAGGTGAGTATGGTGTACATGTGAATGGAAATATGTGAATGTTTGTGTGTGTGTGTCTGTGTCTGAGGGCGTGTGGAAGTCTCTGGGTGTATCTGTGTGCCCTCATTGAATGAATACCTGTACATTCATTTTCTTCACCCAATTGTTATCCTACCATTTCCGTGGGTCAGGGGTCCTGCTGCAGCATAGCGGGTCCTCTGCTCGGGGGCTCACAAGGCTGTAATTGAGGCTTTGGCCGGGGCTAAGATCAAATCTGAGGTGGGATCCTGATCCAACCTCATGTGGTTGTCAGCAGACCATGTTTCCTCGCAGCTGTGGTACTCATGCAGCAGCTCGTTCAAGGTCAGCAGCAGAATCTTTGTGTGTCTCCCTCTCTTTTTAACCTTCAGACCTCCTTTTCAGGGCTCATCTGATTAGGTTGGATCCACCCAGGAGAATGTCCTTTTTGGGTAACTGAAAATGGACTGATTAGGAACCTTAATTGTATCTGAAAAGGCTCTTTCCCTTTACCATGTAACATAACCTAGTCACAGGAATATCCCATCATATTCACGGGTCTCACTTGTACGTAAGGGGCAGAGATTATGCAGGGCTGGTACACAGAGAGCAGGACTCCCAAGGACCATCTTAGAATTCTACCTGCCATAGTGAATATTACACACACTTATGTGTGTGTATTTGGTTCTGTGTGTACGTGTGATCATATGCGAATGTGCATATGTGTGTACATACCCTTCAGTGTATTTTTCTGTGGGCTTTTTTCTTCCCAAAGGAATTACAGACTCCTAAAATAAAGACTGGGAGCCCCTTGAAGTCCAGAACTTACATACACACACACTCATGTGTGTACACGCACGCACACTGAACATGACTCACCCTGAGGCAAGATCAGCCTGTCTGGGGACAAACCTCCCTCTTGAGGGAAGCCACCCCCTGACACCTCCCCTCCCCAACCTGCCATAAGATTATAAAGTCATTCTCATCTCTAAAAAGAAGCCAGAAACTGAGACATCTCTGCCCTTCTACCAAGCTGAGGTCCTGCAAATGGTCTTGCAATCAGGTAACGGGCTTACTAGCCTTAGACTAACATTATCCAAAGGAAATAAGCTTACCCCAGGAGATGTTGAGGCCAACATGGCCTGTGACTGGAAAGTTGTCTATGCCCAAGCAAGTTTGTGAGACCCTGCCTGCTCCAACCCTCAGGCAATGAATGCCTGTCCCAGCCACTTGGGAGGCTGAGGTAAGAGAATTGCTTAAGCCCAAGAGTTGAAAGTTGCTGTGAGCTGGGACTTAGAATTTTGCATAATAGATCAGCACAGCAAAGGCTCTGAGAAGGCCTGCAAGAAGATGGGGCAGAGATAACAGGCTCCTGAAGACCTAAATAGGAAATAGGCACCCGCTATTACTAGCTCCAAGTCAGCAGTTGATATAATTGGGCTTCTTCTAACTCCTCCAACCAAAAGTCTATGCCTTGATGGACAGCAAAAGTAAGATGGCTCCTGCTATGAAGACAGAGGGCAGAACGTTCCAGCTTTCAGGGCACAGAATGCAGCAGCAGATCTGAGCTGACAGAGGTAGTTAGGGCTAATTTAGCATGTGCAGAGAATCCATCTAGGGGTGGAGCTGTGAGCCAGAGCTAGGAGCGTGGGGTCAGGGTGCGGGACACATCTGTGCCTCTCCCCGTCGTCTCACATTTCATATTTACTCCTGTTGATGAGATTCCGTCATGCTCGATTACAATTCATAGACTCGTGTTTCCAGATTTTATGCATCAAAATGCTCTGATTTACAGAGTCACCTATGCCTGACACTGGCCCCCCAAGGTGCTGCTGCTGAACGCACGCACTGAGGCTTGTCCCAGGGTCACCTGGGGCCTCATTTCTGGTACAATGGCCTCTGGAGAGCCTCAGGAGGCCATGCCTGAGAGAAGCCTCCGGGGGTCTACAGGGGGCTGTGACTGGTTGTGGGAGGGCTCCAACATTTGTACCTGGGCCTTGCATAGGGCAGAGGAGCAATGGGGCTCTGGGGGTTGGAAGCCACAGTTGGCCCACACAGACTGTGTGCCTTCCCTTCCCCTCCTGTCAACCGTCCTCCAGTGGCACCAAGAACCTTCCACAGAAAGTCATGGTCCCTGAGCCTCCATTCATCTCCCAGAAGTGCCTCCTCTCCACCTGCCCCATCTCAGCCCATGGGTCTGAAAGAGCAGCATTGAATGGGATGAGCCAGCCCTGGAGCCAGGGATGGCGAGCGGCCCCTTGACCTTGCCTCTTGGCGTGGCCACTCTCCGGTGGGGATGTGTATCTGGGGCTGTTTCTCTGTGTGCACATACAATTCTGTGTGTCTGGCACATTTCTTGCGGTGCCGCCTCTGGGTCTGAGTTCACATGTCAGTGTGTCTCCGCAGGCTGTCTGCCTGTCGGTCATGTCTCCCTGTGTCCGTCTGCGTACGTTGGCAGATGTGTAGGAGTGTGTATCATTCTGTTTTTACCTGTTTCTGGTTCTCCTCTCCCCTGCCTTCCCTCCATTTCTCTGTCTCCCTGTTTCTATCCCTTTTTCTCTTGATCTCTGTTTCTGTGCCTCACAACCTTGGCTCACGGTAAGAACCCCCGGGGCTGCCCCGTCTCTGCATCCTGTGCTCTCAGTCCTCGGGCCACTCAAGCTGCGCCAGGAACTCCTTCTCCCACGTACCCTGTCTGGACTCACCATCTTCACCCACCCCTCCTCGCTCTTTTATTCTTCCAGTTCCTCTGAGAGAAGAGACATATGGTGAGGGAAAATGAGGCCCCAAAGTGCGTCGAGACTGCTTTCAAAACTCAGGCCGTCTCTGGATCCACACAGCTGGTCCAATTCAGAGTCTCCCCGGCTGGGCGGGGAGCTCTATCTCTGAGGGGCAGAAGTCCCAAGGCACTGGGGGCTTGTGTGATGTGTTAGGACACAGAATATTCCTCTCCTCTTCCTTGCAGGATGTGGGAACCCACAAGGCCAGTCGGGAGGGGGAACTCCCCCCACCATGGCCCAGGGCAGGGCAGGCCTCTCGCAGCACTGAGCCGGTAACCAGTAGACTGGGAACACAGCGGCAATCACCCAACTCTACGCAGAGCACTTTCATGCACTAGCTCTGGGATCAGCATTTTATACACCATTCCTCGCCGTATTTGTTTATTGTTGCATAGCAACATCACAAACTTAGCAGCTTAAAACAACACTCATTTATTGCCCGACAGGGTCTGTGGGCCAGGGCTCTCATCCATAAAGATGCCAGCCAGGACTGGGGTCTATTCTGGGGGCTGACTAAGGAAGAAGCCACATACCCAAGCTCACAGGGTTTTTAGTCAAATTCAGATTCTCGAGGTCGTGGGACCAGGGGCTTCGATTTCTAGGCAGCTGGAGGCTGGAAGCTGCCCTCAGCTGTTTGCCCCATGGAGCTTCGCCAGTCAGAGCTAGCAAGGGGCTGAGTCTCAGGGTAAGACAGGCACTACCGTTTTATATAATACAATCATGGAAGTGATGTGCTAACAATGCGGCCATCCATATTCTCTTGGTTAGAAACCTGTAGCAGGGCCAGCCCACACTCTAGAGGAGGGCTTATGCCTGGGGCGTGAATGCTGAGAGGCAAGGATTATAGGAGCCGACTTGGTGAGCGGCTGCTAACCCCAATGCTCATGGCAGCCTGGGATGTTGGTGACACCACCCCCATCTTACAGGAAAGGCGATTGAGTCTGTCAACATGGAGGACAGTGTCCAAGGTCACACATGCAGAAAGAGACAAGTCTAATCCTTGAACCCTGATCTGCTGGCTTCCACAGCCTGAACTCTTCCTCACAGGGCAGAACCAAGACTCAGTCAGGCACCCAAGGTTGCTGATCTGACCTTGACACCAAAGTCCTCTGGAGAAGCAAAGCCCAGAGCATCAGAGTTGGGGCTGCCCACCCCTAGAAGCACAAGGGACATTTTCTCCCCTTCCCAGGCTGGCATATAGACCATGGCTGCAAAGATGGGCCCCTGCCTGTTGACTCTGCAGACTTAGGGTTCCATTTGCCAACTCTTCCCTGGAACCAGATGATGAGCCTGTCTCTGGGAAGCCTTTTTCTCTGTACCTTGTACCTCATAGAAGACCCACTTTGCCCTTCCTGAAGGGCATTTGCGAAGAAGAGACTAAAGATAAGACACCTCTACTGGGCACCAATTTTGTGCCTTGACACACGTTAGCTTATTTAATCCTCTCAACGTCCTTTCAACGCAGGTATGATCATTTCCAGTCTATGGAGAAGAAAACTGAATCTCAGGGTAAGCAACTTGCCCAAGATCACGCAGCTAATGGAAGTCAGTATTCACCCCAGGTCTTTGCTTTGCCAGCCGCCTTGCTTTGAAGCTCTTCCCACCTGTCTCAGGGATGCTCCATCCAGGTTCAGGGTTCCTGATCTCTCTTAGTTAGGGCCAGGTTATGAGCTAAAGGATCCTTCCACCACACCCACCCTCCCATGCATTGTCCATTACGGGGGAGGATCTTGGGTCTGTCTCTATGAGGTGGAATTCCTCCCTACACTCTGCTTTAAGCCAAACCACACAGTTTGTGACAGCCAATTTAGCCTTTAGCAATGTTCTCTGTCCATGGTGCTAATATGTCTGTATTTCTGTAACTCCCTAAGCCCAACTACAATGTCTTCCCAGCCCTTGGATATGATGCAGGAGCCTGGCTTCCAGGCTCTCATGCGATAGGTGTTTGGAATTCCTGCTTTTCCTCCTGTTGCCCACCTGTCTGCCTACTTGGGGTCCTGATTCCTGCCAAGCTGTTTGTCTGGGATCCAAGCTTTGCCTTCACAGACTTGCACACCCCGAGGGTACCTGCAGCACCCTTTGGCTTTGAACTGGAGGCCCTTGGGCTGGCATTCACCATGGGTACCTTGCAAGGTCTGTTCTCACTTGTTCAAACTAGCTCCACCTTGGCCAGCACCACAGGCCTCATCTCCTGATTCAGCTGCACCCCTTTATCTCCCAAACCCCATCCCGCGGGTCTTGTCCATTCCCGTGTCCACACCCCTACTCTGTCGGTAGGTCATCACCATCCTTGGCCACATCATCCCTCCTCACTATCACGCTGCAGTTGCCGTCCCCATCCTCATCTCTCACATCCCTCCTCTGCCCCCATCACCTTAACCATCACCACCAATGCAATCACTGCTTCCAGAACAATCTCCACCACCCTCACCACTCCCTGAACCACCAGGATCGTCTCCTCCAATACCTCTGCACCATCTCTGCTGCCTTCTCACAGCACCTCTGACGACAGCTCAGCTCCCACAGCGCAGCACACCTCCTCAATGTCACCACTGATACTCAGCCATCACCACCACTGCCATACCCTGCACTACACTGTCCTTGTCACTTACCAAAGCACTCAGTGCCCAGAGATCTTAAACGGGACCTGAACTAAGCCAGAACAGCAAAGGCACTAATCTCAGACACTTTGTGGGCTAGAACTAATTTGTCATGGTCATTGAATTAGGACACCCTGGCCTCACAGACCCCCCAGACTTCTTTGTCCTCAAGCCAATAAAACTCTTCCTTTCTGATGCCACAGCCACTCTCTGCCTTCGCACCTTTCTGAGAAGAGTTACTCAAATGCCAGCCTCCCTCCCAACCTCTCCTCTATCAGAGTTGGAGGCATGAACCCCAAATGGGGCAAGGCCATTCCTGGGCTGGGCCCTCCTGATCCCAGCTGTCACCACCACTTCCAGTCTTTCCTGGAGCCCAGGAAAAGCTGTACCTCTACCACCCCCACCCTGGGCAGCTGAGAGTCTGGCATTGATTACCAGCTCCATAATTACCCTGCAGGCACTGGCAGGGATTTCAAGGCTGATTGACTTCAAATGAGAAATCCATGGGGCTTCGGAGACGGCGAGGAATCCTTTGCTGGGGTGGGGGTGGGGGTGAGTGGGAAAGCTACCCTCACCTGCATGGGCCTCTGTGTCTAGAAACACAGCTTTGACAAAGGAACATCCACCTGCTGGGTTCATACCTGGGAGGCCTCACCTAGAGGCGGCAAGGGGAAGCTGTGAAATACTTCTAACCTTGCTTCCAGCCTTCCAGAGGACAAGTGCAGGGTGCTAAAGATGCCACCTGTTCCAAACTAGACCAATCCACCAGCACATCAACCCTTAAGGAGGAGCTAGGCTGAGGGAACCCGGGCAGGCTTCAAAGAAGGGGAGGGTGCCAAAGAAACCTCTCCGGGTAACCCCACTGAGGGCCTCTCCTCCCCGGTGCACAGAGGAAGGCAGGAGGGTTAGGAAGAAGGTTGGAGGGGTAAGTGGCAATTCAGTAAGACATTGAAGGCATTAAGAGAAACCATTTCTGGACCCAGAGGTCAGACCCTGTTGAGAAATTCCCTCTGAAGTGAGATGCATGAATGTACATAAATACTCTGATCTCACACATATGTACTATTTACTGTGAATTTACTCCAGGCACCTCTACATTTATGCGCATGAACACACTCTCATCCACCTCCCTCATCCTTGCACTAACAAGCTCAGCAGCAAAACAAACACAGAATTTGGCCACCCCGCACATGTTCAGTCACACACACACGTACATTCATACACACACACACATCCCATACAGATTCCCCCATCCTAACACACACACGCTAACATACTCCATGTCATCACATGCTCACATCTGCACGCACGCATATATGCTCACACATCTTCAAACACATTCTCACATCCTCAGGAGCCAAATACCCAGAGAAAAAGAGAGACATCAGTTACACAGTCATCGGCTCCTTGAGAAATTGCAGAAAGAGGTGAGCCAATTGTTCTGTCCTCCTTCTCCCCCCTCGCAGAGGGGTTTTCATTTAAAAGTTGCCCGAGCCCCAGCTTTCAGATTACAGTCTAGACTATATAGGTTTCCCAAAGATAAGGCTGAGAAATTGATTTCAATTACCAAAGCAGAGAGACTGCACTCTCAGCCTCCTGAGCAGAGTATTAACCCTGGATATCCAGGAGCCAGAGAAGAGGGATTCTGCGTGGCGGGTACACGTAGAATCCACGCAAAGTTTCACCCACATCAGTTTTGGCAAAGAGCCAGTGCTGCGAGTTGGGAGTCTTGGGTTCTAGCCTCAGCTCTTCCGTTATTTTGATCTTGGACACCCATCTTTCCCTATTCAAGGTCTCTCTTTGGGGGCCATGTTACTGCTCCCCAGGGCTCACGAGACCTCAGCCTCACGCCTGGTTGAGCACTCATTTCTCTTGAGACTATCAACTCCCCAGAAGGGTTAGACAGGCTTATAGCCCTGTCCCTTCTCCGCTGTGCCTCCAGACTAGAGTACAGGTGTCCACACACTTGTAGGTAACGGGGCCTGTATTTGTCTCAATGAGCATCATTACCTCTACCACAGGCAGGCTCTGAAATCTCAGGGGCTTATAGGATTTTTTCCTGTGCACACAAAAACCTGTGTGGGTGTATTAGTATTCTATTGCTGCCACAATGAATTGCCACAAAATTAGTAGCTTTTAAAACAATGTCTATTTATTATCTCATAATAGATGAAAATTCCAGGCTAGGATTTGACTGGGTCTTCTTCATAGGGTATCACAAGGCCAGAATCAAGGTGTCAGTCAATACAGTTCTTATCAGAGCTCTAGAAAGAGTCATTTCCAAGCTCATTGAGGTTGAGATTGTTGATTGAGACAAACATAATCTGTATGGGGATGTTGTTGAGATTAGAGGACTGAAGCCCCCATTTCCTTGATATTTGTTGGTCAGGAATCATTTTCAGCTTCTAGAGGCTGCCCACATTCCTTGGTTCATGGTCTCTTCCATCCTTGAAGTCAGCAATGGGGTGGCAAGTCCTTGTCCCATTTCAACTCTCTCTGACTTCCTCTTCTGCCTCTCTCTTCCTCTTTTAAGGACTCATATGATTACATTGGCTTTATCCACATAATCTAGGATAATCTCCTCCATCTAAAGTCACCTGATTTGTAATCTTAAGGATACCTTCAAAGTCCCCTTTGCCAAGTAATGCAACAAATTACATAACATCAGGAAGCATAAGTCATTGGGGCCAAAATTCTGCCTACCCCAGTGGGTCAAGTGATCCTCCTATGTGGCTGTCTCCAGTGGTGACTCAGGGATCCAAGCCCTTCTGTCACATAACACTGTCATCCCCAAGTTGTGACCTTCATTGTTGTCACAGAAAGGGAAAGCGGGGCTGGATAATTTCATGAGATGTTTTCAGGAGCCATTCTGGAAGTAGCTCACATCAGTTCTTCCTATGCTTCATTGTCTAGAATGAGTCACATGGCCCCACACAAGGATGACTGGGAACTATACAATAGTATGTGGATGTTTGGAGCACCCAACTGATCCCTAACATAGGGCCTGAGTTCTGGGGGCTCAAAAGACAGAGGACTTGGGAAGTAGAAAATAACCTGCCATGTTGGCTCTTCACAAAAAAAAAGCAACAGAGCTGGGTCTCAGAACTTTGGTCTGTGGTTCTCCCAGTGGGCTCTGAAAAAAAGATGTCAATCTGCCCATGAGCTGCAGATCCCTGAGACATGGGGAATAAAGGTCAGCCCTGTGCACTGCCGTTCTCCACTCTCCCCTTAGTTCAGGAGGCAGGATATGAGAGACTTGCAAACTCTGGACCACATTTAGGCACAACACCGAGTTGAGAGGACCCTTGGGAGTACCTATGATAGAGTATCTGGGAGGTTCCAGCTGTATCAACCCCTTGGGTAGCCCAGTGGGACCTGCTCAGAGAGTCAGCCTGTTACTGCTATGAGAGATCGTTCCATTGACCATAACCATTTCCTTTCTCTTCCTTGTGCCTTCCCAAGGTCTCATGACCATAATCTCTCCCCCGTTCATCTTTCCTATCACTCCCCATCAAGGTCTTATGAGAGGGGCACATATCTCATGGAGCAAACAGAACTGAATTTAGTTGAGGGATGAGGAAGGAAAGAATTCTCAGTCCTCTTCCATTCTGGTCCAACCTTATTTTCTTGAGACATGATGGTCTCAAGGAGACAAACATAAAACCAACCGTGGCTACTGTTCATGACCCAGTTAACTAGAAAGCTTTCCAACTATCAACCAATCTGCTCAACTAAGAGCAACCCATGGAACTCTGCTAACAATGAGAAACTGGGTAAGAGGTCAGAAGATTCAACCATGAGCTATGTATCAGCGGGCAGAAGGATCATGGCAGACGATTTGGGTTAGAAACTGGAAACAAGAGTAAAACATGTAAAATATGTTTGAAGGAGAGCTCACTAAGTAACTTAGGGTGAAACCCCCAGCTTTAAGGTTCCCAGGCAGCTGTGATAGGAGATATAATAGAGAAATCCAGCCACCACAGCTGGTGGTTATACTTGCAAATGGAAACTGAAATCAATCATAGAGGAAAGTTGTTAGAGAAACAGGCAATAGACTTGCAGGCAGTATCCAGGCCAGAAGATGTTCTTTTTGCTGCCTAAATGAACTGAATATTTTAAAATCCTTTCCACTTCTACAGGAGATGTTCCAAGGCAAATCAGAAGTCGTTGTTTGGGAGGACTCTGTGCAATCACAGCGAGACACAGAAATAAAAACCACAGGAATAAAAGCATAGAAATGGGATGCTCTGGGCAAGGGAAGCAAATATAGTCTGTACTTAAAGGAATAGTCTTAGCTTGTGCCCTCACCCACAAAAGTAAATCTGAGACAAGAGTTTGCAAACAAGTAGTTTATTTTGGGAAATATCCCAGGGAACAGGAATGGGGGACTGGAAAGAATAAAACATAGAAGGATGAAAATCCAATGCATAAATGCATTATCCAACTAGCCAGGGGTGGGTCCTGCTGAGCCCTTCTGAGGAGGGGAGCTTTGAAGAACACCCCTCAGAATTATCCATCCGAAGGATGGAAGTAAGAGTATTTAGCCTGACCCCCATTGATAAAGTGTCACCCCAGAGAATGAGCATTAACTCTGTCCAGTGGTATGTTGGTAAACTGGCTCTTGGGGTGAGGGAGAGATGGACTTATACCATTTGCCAATTTCTGTGATGTAAATTCTTCCACCATAGTTGATTTTAAACTGTCACTGTTTTAACATGTGTCTAGCAAATGTTCTGAATATATAACCATCAGCTCTGGTGAGCCAATGTGAGCTGGCTCATCAACTCACACCGTAGGTTGACACATATATGGGTGCTGAGTGTGTCCCATGGGACTCTCAAGCCCTGCACAGGGAGGTCCTAGGGCAAAAAGTGAGAGAAATACGGTACACCTGCGTGGGGTGCTATTTGGTACAATTGCTGGAGTAGAAGGTGGGCACAGGAGAAGGCCAGGAGAAAATTATCACCAGGACAAACACAGCAGAGGGGCAGTAAGGCTTTCAGGAAGCAGCCCATTCATGTCAGATGGGACTCGGGAGTGGATAACATGAGCAAGAAGCCCAGACTCTAAAAAACAAGTGGAGGGAGGCTGGGATAGCCCCCAGAATAAAAGCTGGTCTGAGGCGGATAGCCCCCAGAATAGAAGCTGGCCTGAGGCCTCTGGCTAGGTTCAGCCCCTCCCCTAGTGGAGAGGGACAAGTGGCCCCAGTCAGATCTCTGCTGTAGTTACACCTGTGAGTGACCAGCAGGGGATAACAGCTCTGTACATACTCAAGACAACTTGAAAACTAGACAGGGCCCATCTCCTGGGGTTGGGTCAGTTCTCCACTCTCCCTTTGACTGCCTCAAAAAAAAAAAAGTTCATTGAATTTGTTTTTGTTTTTGTTTTTTTTTAATTATTGAATTTGTAAGTTATCTCAACAAACTTTGCTCCAGAAACTATGCTGTTATCTTCCCCAAGGCTTGGCCATTCTCAGGTTTATGCCTTTACTGTCTTATGTACTGCCTCTCTGGAAGTCCTCTGAGGAGAGATCCCCCAGAGAGGCACCTTCTCCTGGCTGCAGGGTATGTACTGAGCCTAATTGCGTAGAGAAAGATCATCGTCATAACACAAATAGATGTAAATATTGTGGACTCTCCCCTGTGAACATCATCTTGGCCCTACTGAGTAGAACCACTAAGTCTGCCGCTCCTGAGTGACGAGGGACAGGACCCGCCCTGCAGGGACAGTCAACCCACCCACCCAAGCCCCACTGTAGCTCAAGGCTCCCTCAATTTTCCATCCCTGACTCCATAGAGTAGGTAGGCAGGGATAGTGTGCAGCAAGCAGACCTCAGGCCCCCCCGGGACAGGATAGACCAGGCCAGTTTGTCTGGGAAGCCTCCATTCAGGATCCTCCAAGAATGACTCTCACCCCATCTGTCCTCTCCAAAGGGTCGTGGAGCCAAAAAGGTACCACCTGCTGCCCTGGAGCCAGATGTGAAAGACTATAACAGTGCCAGAGTCACATGGAGGCCAGGTGGCCACAGGGCCTATGAAGGCTGACAGTCTGGCATCAGGAGCCCAGGGAGCAAGAGAAGCCCAAGTTCATGGTCATAGAGGAAAGAGGCACACAGATAGCAGGGAAGAACCTTCCGGTGGAGGAGAATACTAAACAGCCCAGAAAATTCTGCAAATAAGCTTTTCAGGTGTGTGATGCCTTTTACTTGGGACACCAACCTTCCCCGCTGCATGGAGGACTGTTTGCAGGCGCTTCCCAGGGCCCGAGAGAGGGAAGGGTACACTCCAAGCCCAGCCCCTGCCTCTCCAAAGCTCACAAGAGGAGCTCCCTTCTATGAGCTTTCGCAGGCATGAGGGCACAGAAAGCTCAGAAAGCTTTCCCTCTCTGGAAGAGTGCACTGTAATGGGAGATACTCGAGCGAGCCCAGAAGGGCATTTTTAGGCAGTTCTTGCTGCTTTTCAGCCTTCCTCACAGCCCACGACCAATGATGGGTCTGCTTGGGATGGGAGTGAGGTCCGTGGTAAGGAATGGGGCATAGCCTGGCCCGGACAGCAGTGACCCCTGTAGAATCTTCCTCATCTTCAACACCCCCTCCCCCTCCCTCACTTCCTGCAGAGGGGGCTGCAGCTGAGCAGAGGTGTCTCCACAGACTCTGCAGCTACCCACTGCCTTCGGAGAGGAGATACTGGAGCAGGGAGGACGCAGTGTTCCCTTTCTGCTCCTCTGCGCCTTAATTAAGTGCTTTCATTTCCCTCCTTCCTCTCCACACAGGCCCGACTGAGATAAGGCATTGATCCCCTCCCGGAGGAGGAGGAAGCTGGCGGGAGGCCTGCAACTCTCTCTTTATGGGACAAGACTGATGGCTTATTAGCGAGCCCTTAATTGTGTGGTTTGTAACTTGGGGAAGTTCAAAGAGAAAAGAAGTCTGGACTGGGCTAGCTGTAGGAAGTCCGGGAAGTGAGCCATTGCTCCCTTCAGGGAGGGTTCTTCTCAGCATCCTTCACATGAGGGCCCAACCCAGCCGCACCAAAGGGATATCCAGGTCTCAGGAATGTTCTCACCAAAAAGGACCATGGAGTCCATCTGATGCAGCCGAGGACCAGCCCTTGCGTCGGGAGTCCACAGGCTTGGCCTTAGGTACCAGCTCAGCCACTGACTCTCTGAACGACCTTGATCAAGTCCCAAGGCCTCAGTTTTCCTTTTCACCAAATGAGAGGGTCAACCGGCATCCACGGTGTTTAAACTCCTTGCTAGGACTGTATGGCAGAGAGGGATAAAAGGAAAATCTGGAGCCCCAAACTTCCTCTTTAAGGCCCATTTAGATCTTCCTTACATGCTGGGACTTCACATAAGCTCCAAGACATGAGAAGCATTATTTAACCGCCTTGTCTCAATTGCTTCAGCTGCAGAATGGACCTAATGACAGAATGACAGGACTGTTGAAAGCTAATAATAAGGTTCTCAGACCACAGTAAAAATTCCATCATTATTATTTTCTTTTTACAAAACAGCTCTCGCTTTTAAAAAGAAATGATTTGAAAAACCAGTGGACTCGGTAATCCCTTTTGGCTCTGGTGAGAAGAGGCTGAAGACAGGCTAGGAGAGCATTAGCACAGGTATGAACAGCAGGGACAAGACTCCCGCACCACCTCACCCTTCCCAGCCAGCTCTGTATCCTTAGCAACCAGCCCGGGGCCCAGGGTTGCAAATCAACATTTATTGAATAAAAAATGAACCCATGAAGTTAAGAACCGGCAATTACAGAGCACTTCTTACGGCCCAGGAACTTTGTCGGTCCCCTCCGTGCCCTTTATCTCACTGAATCGTACAACCACCTGGGCCATGTTGTCGTCCCTGCCATAGAGGTGAACAGACAGCTTGCAGCTGAGTTCACGGTCTTTCCAATAGACCCAAAGCTGTCCCCCAATAGCCCCTGAGTCTTCCCCTCCAGGATCCAGATGAAAGGAGGCAGCTCTTCACTGACAGGCTTTCCAAGAGGAGACGTTGCCCATACCCGGCTAGAGGAAAAGCACTTCCCAGAAGCAGATTTCAACCCACTTTTCTCCTGATGACCCCTTCTTCTGAAGCTGGAGGGCAGGTTCCCTGCACCTTCCTAGTCAAAGCCCACAGTGGAAGGGGAGACAACAAAGCAAGATCCCAAATCTCTGGTTGGTTTCAAAAAATCTAGAGTCCAAACCTCTGAATATTCTTCCCTAAATGCAGACATTGAGAATCAAGACAGCAGGGTTTCCTTTTTCTGTGGGGATTTTCAAATGGGGTGCCATTGTACCCTAGGGTTCCTTGAAGGAGTTTCAAGGATCCACTGGGATGTGGGAGCCATTAGACTGAGCTCCTGCCCTGCCTCCCACTGACCATACCAGAGCATCTCCACGTTATCTGTTTTAGATCTTGAGCTTCCATATTAGATTTCACTTTCTAAAAGGTTTTGCAGCTTTTCAAAAGTTTGGAAAAACCCTGTTTTATAGAAAAGCATGGAGCAGGGAGCTGGACAGTCTGGTGCTAGCCCCAGTTCTGTCTTGTGAACTTGGGCACATCCTTTCCCCTGTCTGGGCATCCATCGGGTTCCAAGAGGCATTGCCCCCTGTGGGTCTGTACTCCAGCTTGAGTCTCCAGCAGCTCAAGGTCGGGATGAGGTAGGAAGGAAGCCACACCCTGGTGTCACCAGAGCCACCAGAAGACTAATAAAGCATGAGGTTGTTTGCGTCCTCATGTCACTCTGGAAATATTGCCAGATACTGGCTTGCCAAACAGAAAAACAATTCTCTCATTACGGCAGGAGGAGGACAAGGAAAATGAACCTGCTCATTAGTGAGGCCGGCTGCAGGGACACTCCCCTGTTTGCCAGGATGGCTGAGAGTAAAGCACAGATGAGAGATATCCATCTGTTTGCATTTAATTTGAGACTGAGGTTCCAGCTCTTGACGATGAAGAGAGGCATTCCAACAAGCAAGACCAGGACAGGGGTGGTGGAGGAGAGATTACTGCCTGCGAGGTGCAGTAATTATAAATCAAGGGCTTCTCAGTAATATCTGGGTCCCTTCGCTGTTTCCTTGATGATTAAAGTGGCACAGATAAGTCAAGGCAGAGTGGCTGATGTAAAGGGGCATCGGTAAGGATTGGCACTTCCTAGGCCTCTGGGGAAATCCTGTCTCCCACTGGTAACAGATCACAATGCCTGCCTTTATCAATCACCACTATAAACTAACCCCTGAGTTCAGAGCATTACAGACTTTATTTCAACAAATTCCCTCAACTCCACTAACGCAAAATGGGCAGCCCCATTTTACAGCTGTGGGCACTGAGGCTCAGAGAAGGCTAGTCACCTGCTCCACATCACAAAACTTGAGTCAGAGTCTAGCCAGATGTGTCTTGTTCCAAATTCCATGGCCTCTGCTCTTACCCCTTCCTTACTGCCTCCTAAGTCCCAGAGTCCATGGACAACAACAACAACAAAAATAATAATAAATTGCCATTTGTTGATGCTTACTATGTGCCAAGCACCTTGCTCAAAGTGTTTATAGTTGTCTCATTTATTCTTCTCAATAATCTATGAGGCAAGTTTATTTTACAGATGATAAACTGAAGCACCAAGAAGTTATGTCAACTATCAAGGCCACACACCTTGTTCAGGATGGAGCTAGGGTTCAATGTTCTATCATTCACTTAGATTGGTGGTTTCCTGTCATTCTCATTGACAAAGAGGGGAAGGGCTGCCATAGGGCAGCAGGCCGTGGCTGGTGCTTAATGCCCCATAGCCAACTCTCTCAGTGATAGGCAGGAGGCTGAACCTGGCCTTTGTATGTATAAAGGGGAGTCAAAGAACTTACCACTGAGTCACCAAGATAGACCAGATGCCACCTCCCAAAGTGGGGGGAACCCCATCCCATCTCACTCCCCACCTGAGAAAGCTAAGATACAGGGTGTGGGACAAAGGCTGTGGGTTTACTGCAGAGCCGAGGGATGGAGAGCAGCTTGGGACCAGGTCAGGTCCTGCCTACAGACTCTTGCTGTGGAGAGCACCCATAAAGACCTGCGAGCTCAGGGGAAACAAAGGAGATGTGTATCAGGCAGCTCTGAACGAGAAGAGAATGTCCCTTCCCCAGCCCTGGAGGGGTCAGTTACAGCCGTCACATCTCCTGTCCCCTACAACCAGTCAGCAGCTCTGGCTGGTGGAAAGGAAAGATATGACATGGAAACAAATCTGAAATGTGGATTATTATCTGGGAATGTACATTCCCCTTTTGCAATTGAAGCTTATTTTATGCCTAAAAGGCATTTTTTTTTTTTTTTTGAGACAGAGTCTCACATTGTTGCCTTTGGTAGAGTGCCATGGTATCATAGCTCACAGCAACTTCAAACTCTTGGGCTCAAGGGATTCTCTTGCCTCAGCCTCCTAAGTAGCTGGGAGTACAGGTTCCCCCCTCCCAATGCCTGGCTATTTTTAGAGACAGGGTCTCGCTCTTGCTCAGGCTGGTCTCGAACTCCTGAGCTCAGGCAACCCATCTGCCTCGGCCTCCCAAAGTGCTATTAAGCATGAGCCACTGTGCCCAGCCTAAAAGTGACTTTTTTAAATGGACTTAAGTGAACCAATATGCCACGGGGATAAAATTTAAAAAGACAGAGGAGGCACAAATAGTGTTGCCTTTTGTTTACATCCCTAAGTTGTGATTGCAATTTTTCATTGTATTGGCGACCCCTGCCAAATCCAGGATTATATGGGATGAGGCAATACAGAGAAAGGGATTCTGAAGACCAGTCCATAGAAAAAAGGATAAGATTCATCCCCTGAAGGAATGATGCAAATGAGCCAGCCCCCTCTGGCCCAGGCTCTGAGCTGTTCTGTGTCTGGAGAAGTAACAACTTAACCTTCAAACATGTCAATAGTGACCCTGTCTAGGGATCACGGGAGGCTGCACATTCTCAGGCCTGACTTGCTTCTTTCCTTGGAACTTTTGTTTCCCTAACTAGCCACAGAAGGCTGAAATGAATAGAACTTTGGAATTCATGTAAAGTCTATGCTGAGCTTTATTTTGCAGGCAGTCATGACTTCACTGAAAATGTTTAAGCAAGAACAGGGCTTGGGACTTGAAGTACATGAGGCTGGAGGGAGCAGGAGGGTTGGAGAAAGCTCCTTATTCTCTCAGGATAATGGCTTCTGGCTATTTCTGGGCCACACCCACCCTCCCTCCCCCTAGCTCCAGGTTAGTAATTTCCCACAGCCCAATTTGAGGTTAAATCTGGACCTCAGTCGAGCTGCCCAGGACCTGCAATGTCCCAATTCTGAGGCCGCTGCCCTTGCTCCTCCAGTCCAGAGCAGGAGACACAGCCCAGACCTGAAAATCTCCTCCCAAAATATCTGACAAGCTGTCTCTGCCCAGGCCTCAGGACAGACAGGTGACCAGCCATTCAGGGAGGGACATCTCTCAGAGCCCATAGCCATTAAGACTCCAGGGAGAGGAAAGGATTCCGGGAACATGAACCCCACATCACATCACCCCCCCATAAGCCTACTGGGCACAAAGAAGAACAGGGAATGTTCTCTGCAGGCGTGATCTCCAGCCAGCACCTGCCCAGCACCTGCCCACAGCTTCAGTGATGGGTCTCAACACCAGCGCCAGCTCCTGGCTGGGTTCACTTCCTGGTCAGCGCTGAGTCCTACTCTACCTTGCACCTTGGTGGACAGCATGCTGCTCTGGTTCCAGGCTGCCTGGATTCAAATCCCTGATCCACCTCTCAGTGGCCCTGTGACCTCATGCAAGTTTCCTAACCTCTCCTCTGGTCTGTTCCCTCTTCTGTCAATCAGGCATGATGATAGGTCCTACGTTTTAGGTGGGGTTAGGCTAACCACTTAGCCTGTTACTAGCACCATGGCTAGGGCACAGTTTGCTCTGAGAGTTTGCCTGGCCACCATTCTAGCGCAGACTTCAGCCCTTGCCCGGATTCCTGGCTTCCTAGGCTCAGATGGCTGATTAGCACACTCGCCTTCCCTCTCTCCCTCCCTCTCCGGCTTGGATTGGTTTGAATACAATCTGTAATCTCCCCAAAGGCCCCAGAGGGACCCATCGGCTCCTTCTAAGGAGCGTTAACTCAAAACGTAACCAGCTCTCCGGGCGTGCTGGGGAGGCCAGGTCCGCTGGGAGCCCTCCCGACTGCCGCGGAGGGGCTAGCGGCTCCTCTTCCCAGGTAGGGAGAGGAACCACACGGCAGCCACCCCCAACCCAAGCCCCATGCATGCCCAGGAGACCCCTATCCCTCAAGGGCCCTCTGCCCTAAGTCTGCCTGAGTCTACCTCCTGGAGGCATTTTTCTGTGAGGAGGAAATGACTCCAGGGCCAGCTGGGCAGGGATCACAGCATGGGCCAAAGAGGTCCTGGGGTTGGGAACAGACCTCACCTCCCCACAAATGGATCCCCTGTGGGTTTGACCACAAATCCTTGAACTCTGCCCAGGACTCCCTGCATCCTTTGTCCTCCCAGGGTGGAAAGGAGGAGCCAGCCCCCTAGTAACCAGCTGACCAGGGCCCTCATGTCCCAGGGAGTAGGGACAGGGTCTCATCTGGAAAGGGAGGCCTGTACCCCAGAGCGATCCCTCTAGAGGACAATAGGAGCAGGCACAGGAATGGGCAGGGTGGTGCCTGGACCCCACAACCTCAGGGCTGGCTCAGAAGTCCTCACTACCAGCTACAGAAGTTTTGCCCACAGCAGCCACTCGTGTGCTGGGATCCGGGCTGGGCTCTAAGAGAGGTAAGCCAAGGAAGCCAGAACAAGAGGGCTGGGGCCGGGAGAGAGGAAAGATACGTTTCCGCCCAGTCTCTCCTCAGACTGGGGCTTCCGAGGCTGGAACATGGCTTCCCCTCACACCAGGACTCTGCTCCTTAGAACAGACTCTGACTGCTCCTTCCCTTGGACAGAAGCTCTCTCCAAGCAGAGCTGGGTCTTCTCCTGAGAACACAGCTGGGTCTCCCCACTCAAACCAGGGACCCTGACAACCCAGAGGTGTCTCCCCACTTCAGACCGGGGCTCCCTGAGAGCAGAGCTGGGCCTCCCCCATCAGGCCGTGCTCCATGGTTACAGAGCTGGGTCTCACTCAAACAGACCATGTCACGCCCTTTACTTTACAGAGTGCCTACTGTGTGCGAGGCCCTGGGCTGAGGCCTAGGTGGTGAGCAAGCCAAATGTGGCCCTTGCCCTTGCGAATGTCCAACCTGGTTACTGCCTCCCTTTGCACACCCAAGGGGGAAATAGTAGGAAACATCCCACAACCCTCACTATGTGCCCGCTCAGCTCCCATTCAATCCTCCCAACAGCCCTCCAAGTTCATCCTAATTACTAAAGCCCCCATGTTATAACGGAGACACAAAAATTTCAGGGAGCTTCCCAGGGGCACAGGGCTAATAAGGGCAACACCGGGAGCAAGGTATGACATTCATCTATGAAGTCCTCAACAAGCTTTATGGGGTCTTTACAGCCTTAATTCATTGACTGCTCAGACCTCCCCATGCGGCGAGCGCTGTTACTATCATCAGGAAACAATGTGAAAGCCGATGCTGAAGTTAAGGAACAAATTCCTGTGTAAACTCCATGAAGGCAGATTCTATTCAATTTAATTCACCTCTGTATTCCCAGGCCCCAAACTCTACCTAGTACTGAGTCAACACTTGAATTTCTTGCATGAATGAGGAAGTGAATGAAGAAACAATAGTAATTGCTTCTGGGACCTGCACTTGGCCCCACCGCAATCAAGCTGGTTGACAGACTATCTCCCGTGAGCCCCAAGCCCCAGCAGGCCGCATAGCCAGGCACAGAGGCCCAGCCTATGGCCCCAGAAGGTCTAGAAAATGAGAACATCTAGGCTGAGCTGGGCGGCTGTGGGATTTGATGAGTGTGGCTGACCCAGAAACAAATGGAGTCAAATCAATGCCCAAAAAGTCAATCTAGCACAGCGGTTCTCAACCTGTGGGTCGTGACCCACAGAAACTATATTAAAGGGTCACGGCATTAAGAAGGTTGAGAACCTCTGGTCTAGCAAAAAGCATCAAAACCCCAGCCCCTGGCTTGGGGCCTATGGCTCAATGGACTAAGGCGCTGGCCACATACACCTGAGCTGGCGGGTTCGAATCCAGCCTAGGCCCGCCAAACAACAATGACGGCTGCAACCAAAAAAATTGGCCGGGCGTTGTGGTGGGCGCCTGTGGTCCCAGCAACTTGGGAGGCGGAGGCAAGAGACTCACTTGAGCCAAGGAATTGGAGGTTGCTGTGAGCTGTGATGACACAGCACTCTATGCAGGGTGACAGCTTGAGGCTCTGTCTCAAAAAAAAAAAAAAAATAAAACCCAGCCCCTGAGTCTGTCTTGTTTGAGATAGGGGAGCAGGGGTGCGGACTCTGCCCACCAGCAGGTAGGCTGCTGTCTGTCCATGAGCGCCCTGGCCAAGTACTGCCAGCCCCTCGCCCAATTCCCCACAGTGGGAAACCACAGGGTGGGCCTTGGGACCTTTCATCCAGTTGGACACAGCCTCCTACCTCTTATCCTGGGTCTGACCTGAGGTCCTGCGAGGCAGGACTGAGCCCCCGGGGAAGAGAGAGAATAGAGAAAAATAAATGGATCCCTGCCCCGCCCCCTCCGACATGCACAGATGCAGGTTGCCACTCAAAAAGCAATCTCTCCAAATGTTTAAAAACCCCTGCCATTTATATCTTGTGCTTGACAGAGCATCTCCAAGTCATTTCCTGGTGCGTAGCACAGACCTCTGAGCCAGGGGGCTGCTCCATCCCCAGCCTAGGTCACTAAGGTGGGTACTACAACCACCACCTGCCTCACCTGGAGGGGAGGAAAGAAAGTGGGGAGTCCTCTTTGATCCCCCTTAAGCCTCAGCTAGAGTTACAGAGCAGTCACAGAAGCCAACAGCTGCAACCCCTGCCAGGAGTCCCCTCAGAAGTTACAGACCATGGACGAAAAAGGGTCATTGTTCTTTGACTCATCAACAGATGTTTATAAATAGGCTCCACCTCCAGGAAACGGTGATTTTAATGTAGCATGTCCTGTGCTGTGAAAGAGAGACCTTGGAGATAAAAAGGTTGCGGGGGAGTATCAACTTTCCCTGAAAAGGTCTTATTTTAGCTGTGTCTAGCAGGAGTTTGTCAAACAGCAACAGAGGAAGGAATTCCAAGTGTAGGGAACAGCACAGTTAAGTGCTCAGCAGGGTGAAAGAACCCAAGTCTGGAGAACAAAACCACAGAGCAACTGAAGATGAGGCCAGAGCACAGGGAGCAGGGAACCCTGGCTCCAGGAGCTGCCCAAGCCCCTTAAGATACCTCCATAGGGGGGTGGTACCTGTGGCTCAGTGAGTAGGACACCGCCTCGTATACCGAGAGTGGAGGGTTCGAACCTGGCCCCGGACAGACTGCAACAAAAAATAGCCAGGCACCTGTAGTTGTGGCGGGCACCTGTAGTCCCATCTACTCTGGAAGCTGAGACAAGAGAATCGCCTAAGCCCAAGAGTTGGCGGTTGCTGTTAGCTGTGATGCCACCGGCACTCTACCAAGGGTGACAAAGTGAGACTCTGTCTCTAAAATAATAATAACAAAACAAAGTGGTACATTTAAAAAAAAAAAAGATACCTCCATAGGACCTTTAAGCAGAAAAGGACACTGATGAGGGGACAAAGACAGGCCACCCTGAGAAGAGGCAGGATCACTTCAAAGGCCACAATGTCCCCTGCCCACCTCCCCTCCAACCATGCCCCATGCCAGCTCCATGCCAGCTCTCCTGCCTGGAATGTGCTCAGATAGTGGTTCCTTCTCCTTCATGCAGGTCATGGCTCAAATGTCACCTCCTCTAACCTCAACATCTAACAACGCCTCCCCTTCCCTCTGCCCTATCAGCGCTTTTCATTGTCTTCAGAGACTTTACCATCTGAAATTAGCTTCATTATGGCTTTATGTCATTATTCTTTGTCATCTCGATAGGATTTTAAACCCCATGAGAGCAGAGAAATTGTCTAGCTTGTGCCCAGTGTTAGACCCAAGCACCCAAAAAAGTGCCTGGCACATACATGTAGTAGGCACGCTAGAAATATCTGCTAAATGAATGAGAAAGACCTTCGTCATGTCGGCTAAGGTTCTGGCCCCCCGTTCAGAGCAGGGCTCTCCTGCAAACTCCAGCCCTGGGTGTTTGTGCAGTTCTTCTGGCAATTAATCATGTTCTGTCGGTGATGCCCTTTGTATTGTCACTGGGGGGCTGCATCTCATTCATCTCTGTCTTGCCCTGAGGCTCAGCGCATAGTAGGTGCTCAATCAGAGGTTCCCTGTCGTTAACCATCACACTTTGCCTACAAGAATGATGGGCCCAGCAGCAGACATCCCTGAGGTCAGAAGTAGATCCCCTCACCCCCACAACAGACACACACGCACACACCCCAGAGGTGCACATCCATAGGTCTCTCAGGGAAAGGGGAGGAGCCAAAAGGGAGGATTGCAGAGAGCTGCTCAAAAAGAACCAGCAGAGATTTTACCACCCTTCTATGAAGGAAAACTCTCTTCTAGGGCAAGAAAACTGCTGGTGCGGTCAGAAAGACACAGATCTCCAAATGACCCAATTCCAGCTCAGGAAAAATCTTTACCACCCAGGAGCTGAGCGACCATAGTCCAGCCAATTCACCTCTCTGAGTCTCATCTTTCATCGGGAAAAAAAGCAGCATTGTTGGAAAGAGCAAACGCTTTTTTGAATGCCAACCGCAACACCTGTCACCTAGTGAGGGTGCAGTAAATAGCGGCAATAAAATAATAATAGTAATAACTAATAGCTATCAAGATCCTCGTTTAGCTAAAGCTTGTTCAATGTTAATCGCTTTGCTTTCACCATCATATTTAGTCTTCACAATTGCCCCGATATAGGTATTATTATGAATACTGTTTTGCAGTTAAGGACAGGGTGATCCAGAGAGGCTAAGTAACTTGTCCAAGGCCACACAGCTAGAAAGATTTGAAGCCAGGAAGTCTGTCTTCAGAGTCCATCTTCTTAAGTTTACCATTACTTTTGCTAGAATAGTGCAAAACTAAAATAAAGCATAGCCTTTACTACTCTAAGCCTCAGTTTCTCTACCCACATAATGGGCATAATAACGGGAGGATTCAGTAACATATAAAGAAGCATCTGGCACACAGTAAGCACTCAGCAATTGTTGGTGGCCTCTCCTTCCCATGCCCAAAGGGCCAGCAGCCCACTTGGAGCACTCTGAACAGCAAGCCACGTGGAGAAGGAGCCAGCTGATAAAACAAGTGTCGGCTGCTCATTTGGTAAATGAGATTTGGTTAGAAAGATGAACGCTGCCACTTCTGGCTAATGTGTCATGTAAATTCTAATGATAATACAGCTCCGGAGCCCACGCCTGCCCCATGCCCGCCGCCTCTGCTGCCGCCGCTCAATTATCTCCCAAGGCTCCTGGCAGAATCCATGCTTCACTGGGATCCTCTCCCCAGCCCGCCTCCCCTAGCCGCAAATAATGAAAACCCGCCTCATTCACGAGATTGCTCACTTACATTTTCTATTAATTTTTTTCCTTTCAGAGGAAAAATGAGAAGAGCTGGAGAAGGAGGCAGCAAGGTGGGGGGTGGGGGGGCACTGAACTGTAGCCTTTTGTGGCCAATCAGTTCTGTCCCAGGGATTGAACACAGGGGCAGCCTGGAGAGGGACAGTCAGGACAGGGAAGATTCTTACACCACAGCCTCAGCCCGATCCCTGACATAGAGGAAGCCCTGGGGTCAGTGAGGCCGAGAGGTCAGACCCAGGTAGGGGGAAGTCAACAGCAGGGATTCCAACACTCTATTCACTTGCTGTGTGACTTTGAGCACGCTGCTTAACCTCTCTGGATGCAGTTCCTTCATCTGTAAAAGGTGAGATGAGCTCCTTATCTGGTATCCTGAGCCCACCCATGGCTGCCTGGTTGTGATTCTCGGTCGAAACTGACTGCAGATCCTTGCAAGGTAGACTTTCCCAGCAGACAGCAAGGGGCTCTGTGAGTGGTGGTAAGTTTGCCATCAAAAAAGGTGTTCAAGCTATGACAAGGACGTGCAAACTTGCCACTCTCTCTGGCAGGGTTGGGAGCCCTACTCCAGATATTCAAGCAGGAGCTATTGGCTGAGGCAGGATGGAGAATAGGGGAGGGCAGTGAGAGTTTCCCCTTGTCTAGAAAAAAAGAAAGCATAGGTTTGGGGAGGAGGAGCTCCCACCCCAGGTCCCACCCTGAGTCCTGAGTCTGTATGGGGCCAGCAGGAAGCTGCACTCGTTTTTTGGAGTATTTTCCATGTGCTAGAAATGGCAGGCACAGCCTTGAACCTGACCACCATCCTTGTCCTTGGGGAGCTGTTTACTGGTGGGAAGGCAGAGAACAAACAGTCCATTGGTCTGAAGGGGGCACAGAGAAGACTGAAAAATGCACAGGAATCATAGCAATGAGAGAAAGATCCTTACCCATCACCAGGGAAGGCTTCCTGGAGGAGGTAGCATTTAATATAGGGAGTTCTAGAAGAAGCAAAGGCAGCCTATAGGGTTCAGTAACCCGCAAGAAAGTATTGGGTATCTAGCGGGCACACAGCAGTGACCTCCCACTCAGCCAAGCAAGGGAACCCGGCAGGGAGGCTCACAAAAGCCCCAGGGCCCAAGGCAGGATCAGACTGAGCAGTGGCTCAGTACACATCTGAAGAATGAGTGGGTGGGTGGGTGAGTGAGTGAGGGTGTGAATGAGAGGGTAGTACTTGAGTGGGTAAATGAGTTAGTGAGTGGGTGGGTAGGTGGGTAAGAGGGAAGGTGGTTGAGTGAGCAAGTTAGTGAGTCAGTGGGTAAGAAGGTTAGTGAGTGGTTGGGTGGGTCAATGAGCGGG
The DNA here is from genome assembly GCA_963573935.1 of Arctocebus calabarensis. Lineage (NCBI taxonomy): Eukaryota > Metazoa > Chordata > Mammalia > Primates > Lorisidae > Arctocebus > Arctocebus calabarensis. The sequence continues at coordinate 44,589 of CAUYON010047429.1, forward strand.
TGGGTGAGTGGGTGTGTGAGTGGCCAAGTGAGTGAATTTGTGAGTGGGTGAGTGAGTGGGTAAGTGGGTGGGTGAGAAGGTGGGTGATGAGTGGGCAAATGAGTTAGTGAGTGGGTGGGTAGGTAAAAGGGTGTTGTAAAGTGGGTGAGTTTGTGAGTGGGTGGGTGGGTGAGAGGGTGGGTGGTTGAGTGAGTAAATGAGTTAGTGAGTGGGTGGGTGGATGGGTAAGAGGGTAGTTAGTGAGTGGGTGGGTAAGTGACTTAGTGGTTGAGTGAGTAAATGACTGTGTGGGTAAGTGGGTGGATGGGAGGGTGGGTGGTTGAGTGGGTAAATGAGTTAGTGAGTGGGTGGGTGAGTGGGTGAGTAAGTGGGTTGCAGAACTGTATTTATAAGCAAAAACATCTGTTTTTTGCTGTGGTCGCATTTGTGTGTATGAGCAGAAGGTCTGAAGAACACACATCAAACCACTGACTGCAGTCACCCCTGGGAATGGGCCTGGAGGAGGGGAGAACATTCACTCTGTACTCTAAACTTCTGAGTTTTGTTTTTTATAGTGAGAATGTATTACTTTTATAAACAAATTTTTTAAATGTAAGAAATGTTTACACTTTGTAGACTAATTAAAAATTAAATTTACATCAGAAAAGATTCCCTCGTCCTCCATTCCCCATGCAGTGACTGCCTGTGCCAGGAAGTCCTTCCAGACGTCAGGCTGCAATCCCTGGAGAGACGAGGCTCACTTCTCGGGCTGCCTCCAGGAGCGAGAGAGGACGGGCAGGGTTCTCTGCCCAGCCACTAGCCTGCTACCCTGGCCACCGGCCTGCTGCCCCTGGGAGATGCCTCTACCCCATAGAGTTGGGGGGAAGGCTCCTGCCCCATTCTGGGGAGAGCTCCCCACCTCCACCAAGGGATTTTCCTGGCAGAAGCAGCAGCCCCTTCAGCTCCCAGGACGCGTGGGATGCCTTCAGGCCCAACATATGTGGGATCTTCTAAAACAGGGATAGGAAAGGAGGAAAAATAAAGTCTGTTCCCCCAGGTCTGTTGTCTCAACAAGCAGCGGCCTCCAGAAACACTTCCCGCAGAGGAAGGCAGAGTCCCAGTGTACAGACAGGCAGACTGAGGCCCACTGAGGAGGAAGGACCCACCCTGGATCAACCCGCACAATGAGTTAGAGACAAAGCCAGGACTGGAAGCTAAACCCCCAGACTAGAACATGAGGAGAAGTAAACGGTGGGCCTCAGAGAGGACGAGGGGAGGAGGGGGAGGTAAGGGACAGAGACAGAGCTGGGGCCGGGTTAAGCAGGGGGATGGCTCCCCAGGCTGGCCCTCAGAGGCCCCCTGCCAGGGACACAGTGGGCTCCTGGGCCCATGGTCAGGTGAAGTTGGCAGAGGTTGGATATGACTGGTTCTGTGTCCTATTTCCAATTCTTCCCCTTCCTGGCAGGTGGCAGGATTCACTTCCCACAGTTGGAAATAGGGCCTGTAACTAGTTCTGGCTGATGACTGGGAGCAGAACCAGTGTGGACACTCCTGGGCCAAAGCATTTATGTGTCAGTACACCCTCCTGAGCGCTCTGTCTCTCTGCCCAGCAACTGGCTAAATCCATGATGCTAGCCGCTCCATCGGCAGGGGCCTGAGTGACTAAGACCAACAGAGCTTCTTCTGCTGACCCTTGCTGGGCATGTTGCAGACACAAGAAATAAATCTTTGCTATTTGAAGCCCTAAGACTTGGAGATGTTTGTTATGGCAACGTACAATCTGGCCTATACTGACTGATACACAAAATATGAGCTTTGGAAGCAGATAGTCCAGGTTCAAATCTCTGCAACTTCACTGACCCTCTAATGGCCTTGGGCAAGTCCTTTTCCTCCATTTCTGTGGCTCCCCTTTTATAAAATGAAGGACCTCCCCCAAGTATGAGATTCCCTCCAGCCCCTGGAATCCCAGGACTCTACCCTTATCTTAGAAATCTCCCCAAACCTGGCTCGGTGCCTGTGGCTCAACGAGCTAAGTGGGTTCGAATCCAGCCCCGACCCGCCAAACATCAATGACAACTACAACCAAAAAATGGCCGGGTGTTGTGGCGGGTGCCTGTAGTCCCAGCTACTTGGGAGGCTGAGGCAAGAGACTCGCTTGAGCCCAGGAATTGGAGGTTGCTGTGAGCTGTGATGCCACAGCACTCTATCCAGGGTGATAGCTTGAGGCTCTGTCTCAAAAAAAAAAAAAAGAAAAGAAAAGAAATCTCCCCAAACCTGAGCAAGATCACACAGGGTCTTAAGGGGATCCCCAGAGAGAGAGAATATGGAAGTAGAATATTCTCTATTAGAGGTTCCCCAAACTGCTTACTCATCAGATACCTGGGAATTTTAAAAATGCAGATTCCTAGGTTAGACACAATGGCTCACACCTGTAATCCCAGCACTCTGAGAGGCCAAGGTGGGTGGATTGCTTGAGCTCAGGAGTTCAAGACCAGCCTGAACAAGAGTGAGACCCCCATCTCTAAAAGTAGCCGGGCGTTGTGGCAGGTGCCTGTAGTCCTAGCTATTCGGGAAGCTGAGACAAGAGAATCACTTTAGCCCAAGAATTTGATGTTGCTATGAGCTATGATGCCATGTCACTCTACCAAGGGCAACAAAGTAAGACTCTGCCTCAAAAAAAAAAAAAAAATGTGGCTCGCCGCCTGTAGCACAATCTTTACAGCGCCAGCCATGTACACTGAGGCTGGTGGGTTTGAACCCAGCCTGGGCCAGCTAAAACAACAATGACAACTGCTACAACAACAAAAATAACCAGGCGTTGGGGCAGGCACCTGTAGTCCCAGCTACTTTAGAGGCTGAGACAAGGGAATTGCTTAAGCCCAGGAGTTTGAGGTTGCTGTGAGCTGTGAGGCCACGGCACTCTACTGAGGGTGACATAGTGAGCCTCTGTCTCAAAAAAAAAAAAAAATGCAGATTCCTTAGCCTGACATGCAGAGATTAAGAGGCAGCAGATCTGAGCACCCACCCTGGGATCTGATGCAGGTCTTGAAGCCCCAGATCAGAGAACCTCAGATGGTCTCCCCAGAACCAGCAAAGAGGAATCTGGGCCCAATAGAGCAAGCCCAGCCCCTGATCCCCACAGACTCCACGGCACTTCTTTTTTTCAGAAGACCCTGCCTGTGCAGGATTTCCCCCACCGTCCCTGGTACTCCCAAAGGGCTACCTTCTCAGGCAGTCCTGGCTTCATTTCACATAAAAGTGGAACAGGGCACTCAATAATGCAGCTCGACCCCAGCTCACCTGCAGCAGCCACATGCCAGATGAATCCAGCCCCAAGGCCTGGCTCCTCTCACCATCCTCCTCCCCACCCTCCCTCCTCTGCCGTCCTCCCCAATCCCCCAGTGAGCCAAGGGGAGAAAAACACCAAAGGGTGAATTTCTGATTAAAAACCAGATTCTGCTTATTGCCTGGGCTGCTCTTACATCGGGGAAAAGGGTTCAGAGTATAAGTACCTGTATGTGTGTGCTCAGGTGTGTGAGTTACTGTTGGGTGTGTGCCTCTGAATAGATGTGTGTGAGCCTGGGGTTGTGACAGCATACGCTTCCCTGTGTCCGTGTGCAAGTACACCTTTTGGATGAGTGGATGCATCTGTGTGTCCACGTGTGTGTACAGGGTTGTGGGTATGCCAGGGTGGGTATCTGGGTGTGCAGATGGATTCACTTATGAGGGTATGTGACTGTGTGTATTTATAGACATGTCCTTTATATGGAAAACACCTTCTGGTTAAACTAATACCATGAGTTTGGGTAATAGGTTAATCCAAAAAATTGGTTCTGGGGGAAATCACAAAAAACAAAACACACCTTCAGGATGTCAACATTTTATTTCAACTTACAGTATATGAGGTTTTCATCTTTTTTATCTTCTTTAATACAAGACCAGTCTTTCCTTTGGTCTACTGATTGGAGCTGTGACATCTTCCTTGGGTAAACTAAAGTCACAACATATCATCCTTGATTTCCAATTTCGATTTCTCTAAAGTGGAGCAAGAACGTGAAAGAGTCTTTTAAAGTGATATGAGTGTGTTGGGTGGTGCCTGTGGCTCAGTGAGTAGGGCATCGGCCCCATATGCCAGAGGTGGTGGGTTCAAACCCAGCCCTGGCCAAAAACTGCAAAAAAAAAAAGTGATATGAGCGCTGCATCTCCTAGATATTTACAATTTTGTTCCCAATCTTATCTTACCATTGCTCATCCACGCCTAATTCGACAGCAACTTTTTTTTTAGCAATTCACCTTTATAGAGTCTGTCTAAAAACTTTAATTTTGTTTTGTAGAAACCACTTTTTTGTACTCACAATATTTTGGTTTATTTATTATTTAACTAAATTACAGAATTTCAATAACTAGTGCTACTGGCACTTCTTTACGTCTGTAACAAATACAACTGATTGTTTGTGAGTCCTTAACTCAGGCTGTGGGAGAAGCAGCCCGTGGAATAATCCATTGGAGAGCAATGGATTTGCTGTGGAGGGTGAACATTAGGCTGTATGTTTCACAGAAAAAAGGTGAATCTCATTCAGGCTAAGGGTCCAGGGATGAATTAGAGGAGCCTCCTATCCACGTGGATGTGTATACATTTGTGTGTGTGCTGAGTGTGTGTGTATCTGTGCCCAGGTATTTATGGAAGCACACATGACTGTCCCCATCACTTGCCCCAGCAAACAAGTCTGAGTCCAGATCACTGGAAACTATGGATTATGTACCAAATCTTCCATCTACAGCAGTTGAAGGTGATACTGGTGGCAGAGTCTCCTTCTTAAGTGAGATGGGCCTGGCTATTGGTGATATGGTCTGAGTCTCTGGCCACAAGATAAAGCTAGAGGACCAGGCTCAGTGGCTCACACCTTAGAATTCTGCAAGGCCAAGGCAGGTGGATTCTCTGAGCTCAGGAGTTTGAAACCAGCCTGAGCCAGAGTAAGACCCTATCTCTAAAACATAGCCGGGTGTTGTGGCGGGCACCTGTAGTCCCAGCTACTTGGGAGGCTAAAGCAAGAGAATAGTTTAAGCCCAGGAGTTTGAGGTTGCTGTGAGCTATGATGCCACAGCACTCTACTGAGGGCAACAAAGTGAAACTCTGTCTCAAAAAAGGAAAAAGATAAAGCAAGAGATAGAGCATGCCCTGAGTGTCCACTTGCTGCCATTTTTTGGTGCTCTCACAATGACCTATGAAATGTACATCCTTTTGTCCCCTGCCACAGATTAGGGAACTGAGACTCTGAGAAGTAAGGGGCTTCTCAAACTAGACAGTGGTGGCACTGAACTGTAAACACAGACCTCTCAGGCCCATCACGGAATGAAGTACCCCCCCACAGGTTTAGGTGACCACTGATTTCCTGTGAAGCATTGCTGAGAACCCTCCATGGACACCAGCCAGCTCTTATGGGCCTGTGTGGTTTGGGGCATGGGGCTGGGCAGGGATGCTCACTGATGGGTGCCCGGGAGGGGGTGTGGCAAAGCTCTCTGGATTCTTCAGAATCCACCCACACCCAAATGGGCATTAGATACTTGCATCATCCCTTAGGCGGGAGCAGGAAGGAATCCTTCTTCCTCATTTCACAGATGAGGAAACTGAGCCCGAAGAGGCACCCCTGGCTGTGAGCAGCAAAGCTTCAGCCAGGCTCACGCTCATCTCTGCTCTGCTCCACCTGGCCCTCCTCTCCTGACCTTCACCCAGCACCACACGTGGGAATTAGCAAGTGCATGGCAAAATGCATTCCACTGATCAGGGCTGCCAGATAAAAATAAATAATATTTTGGTAAAGGTATGTCCTCAATAACACAAGGAACATACTTATACTGGAAAGTTTGTCATTCAATATTCAAATTTCACTAGGCATCCTGGATTTTTTCTTTTTTTGGTAGAGACAGTCTCACTTTATCGCCCTTGGAGGAGTGCTGTGGCGTCACACAGCTCACAGCAACTTCCAACTCCTGGGCTGAGGCGATTCTCTTGCCTCAACCTCTCGAGTAGCTGGGACTACAGGCGCCCGCCACAATGCCCAGCTATTTTTCTGTTTTTGCAGTTTGGCCATGGCTGGGTTTGAACCCGCCACCTTCAGTATATGGGGCCGGCGCCCTACTTGATGAGCCACAGGCACTGCCCGGCATCCTGGATTTTTATCAGATAAATCTTGACCCCTACAATGGCCTTGCTCCCACTCATCCACTCAGAAGCCTCCAGGGGGGACATTAGGAAAGTAGTGTCACCCACTGCCTCCACCAACCCAGAGAAAGAGCTGACAACCTGATGGAAAGGACTAGGGAGGACCTAGGCCTTGACTTCAGCAAGTTCTGGGTCTGAGTTCCTGCGCCTCTGTGTGTGACCTTGACCAAGTTGCTCACCTGCTTTAGTCTTCATTTCTCCACAGAGGGTCACAAGGATTAAATAAGATCATCCACATAATGCCGTCTCCTATGAAGTGTTCCATGGAAGGGAGCTGTTGCTGTTGTTGTTGTTATAATTTACCAGATGGTGACATTAAGGCTGACAGAGAGACGGTGACTTGCTAAAGGTAACCAGGAGTTAGTGGCAGACCAGACACTCATACTCAGGTCTCCCGTATCCTAGCCCTGGACGCTGCCACTTCCCAGCAGCTTTACTGCTTTATAGCCAAGATGCTGCAGGCTGGCTGGGCAGGCAGGACTCAGTGACCTCTCCTGAGCATTCTCCTGCTGTAAGCACCCCAGGAGAGAGCACGTGAGGCAGAACCCAACAGTCCCAACTCACCCACTGCTTCCTCCCCAGAGCAGCTACAGACCAGGGATGGTCCTTAATCCCCCTTTCCCTGTGACCTGGGAATGCCATAAGGCCCCCCAACCCTACATCAAATCTATCCCTAGCCTCCCAGCTCCCAACCATGGATGCTCAGAGGCACCCTGGGATGGCAGGGGTGGGGAGAGGCACTGCCATGCAGCTAGTCCCAGAAGGCCATCCTGGCAAAGGACAAGGGATGCCTGCACGCCCCTCAGCAGCCCCCAACCCACACCTACCCTCCCCACCCCACCTTCTGATCCCCACCAGATGCATCTGCCTGGAAAGCCTGGGTGTCCCTGAGCCTCTCCCTGGGATTGGGGAGGGACTACAGGGCCCTCCCGGCACAGCCCCTACAGGGGCCCCCCAGGGGCCTGGCCAAGGTCTCAGCTGGCTCAGGCTCCCCACCTCCCTCCCCTGCCCCAGATCCCCATCTGTGACCCTAACAAGCTGCTGACAGTTCCCATCTGCTCCTCTCTGGCTTCCTGGGGAAAGGGATCCAGAAGAGGGGATGCCAAGAGAGCCAGGGCAGAGAGGGGAGGGCGGATCCCGACACTTAGTAACACAGCACCTCGGCCTGCTCAACTGGCGCTGCCAGAGATCCCTCTCACCTGCATCCCCCGAGGTGCCACTCCCAAGGGTTTCTGAGACAGGAAGTTTCAGCCACAGGGTCTTGGCCAGACCCCAGACCCAGCGGTAAGAAATCTTTAGCTCCCAGAGAAACTATCTCAGAAAGAAGGGACAAGCCTTCCTCTCCCACCCAGGAATTCCCGAAGTGCCTTCTTCCACCCACCCACTTTTTGCTTTCAGGCTGTGGGGCATGGCAGGGACTTTGGGGACAAGGGCTGGTGACTGCCATCGTAGCCCGCCCAGCCCAGCCCAGCCCAGCCCAGCCCAGCCCAGCCTCGCCTCCTCCTGGCCTCTCCCACTTGGCTCCTGTTCGCCAATGCTGCCATCTAGAGGTGATCTGGGGCCCTGCAGGACGCAGAACCCAAGAGTCCCAGGGTCCCCCTTACCAGGCCCACTGTGGAAGAACCCACACAGATAGTCCCTTGCCCTGGAGGCGCTGGGAGATACCATCTCATCCATTCCCCTACTTCCAGGCAGCTTCCTGGGAGCTGTTTCCTGGCCCCTTGCTCACTGGGTGACTCCTCTCAGGAAGCTCGGAGCCTATGAGGACAGAAAACTGCATGCTGGGCACTTCTTCAATGTCACCTTGTCTCAGACTCATAGCAACTTTCATGCAGATACATTGTGCCTTTTTTTTTTTTGAGACAGAATATTATTTTGTCACCCTCAGTAGAGTGCTATAGCATCATAGCTCACAGCAACCTCAAATTCTTGGGCTCAGTTGACACGGTAGTTCGCATCTATAATACTAGCACACTGGGAGGGCGAGGTGGGTGGATTGCTTGAGCTCAGGAGTTTGAGACCAGCCTGAACCAGAGCAAGACCCCTGTCTCTAAAAATAGCTAGTGTTTGGCAGGCACCTGTAGTCCCAGCTGCTGGGGAGGCTGAGGCAAAAGGACCATTGAGCCGTAGGTGAAGAGGTATGGAATGGGCTGGAGATTTGGGGAAGCTGGGTAGGATTAGGACTCTGTCCCCTATACCAGGACCTGAGAGGACACCTGTCTAGTCCAACTCCTCTTTATACACATGGGGAAACTGAGGCCCAGAGAGTGGGGGCTTGCTGTGGTCACACACTCAGAGGTGAGGCCACAAGCTGGTACACGTGGAGACCCAGAGGGATTGCTTCCCAGCACCCTTGTGTGTGCTCCCAACATACACAAAGCACAACATGTGGGCAAGTGCCACTGTACACACCTGTGTCTGCACACCACACATCTACGTGCCTGGTCTGCACCACCACATGTGTACAAGCCTGTGTCTACACATCACATAGGTATGCCCCTCTGTCTATGCACCACATGTGTACACACTTGGTCTGCACACCACATGTGTACAAGCCTGTGTCCACACACCACAGGGGTACACACCTGGTCTGCACACCGCATGTGTACAAGCCTGTGTCTACACACCACAGGGGTACACACCTGGTCTGCACACCACACACTCAAACACTTGCCCTTTGCTCAGTGCTGCAGAGCCTCCGGAACAAGTCTAGGGACACGCTGAAGTTATGAAATTGATTTCTCTGGGAACAGTTGGAATTAGTTTTAATTATCTTTATCTTTCTTCCAATTGTGCTCTCAGCCTTCCTTTTGCTGTTTAATCCACTGCTATTGCGTTCCCCATAGGCGTGGGGAGAGGGGTATCTGGATGGGGTGGACAGCACGTTCATTTTAAGTAAAAATAAACAACAGCAACAATCACACACACACACACCTGCCTTTTCCTCTGCACCAAAGAAAACAGCCTCTCCCGGGGAGCCGGCAGGGCTTCCTGTTCACACACACATCCAAACCTCACTCTTCAAGGACCTCCTCCCTGACCATGACAAAAAGGGGCTGAGATGTGACATGTTCAGATATCCACATCCCACCAGTCTGGTTCTTCATAGTGGTCCCTCAAGGAGGCCGATCTTCATTCAGGAGGCTTAAACCCCCTGCTGAAAAGCGTCCTCCAGGGTGTCCCCTGACTCACCTCCATGCTCCCACTGGCCCCAGTGCATGGATGTCCCCTGCTTAGCCCTGGCCATGGTGAGGCAGCACCTGGGTCTGATTCATCTCTGAAGCAGGCATGTAGTAGGTGACCAATAAATAACTTTGTTTACTGGACAAAGGAATGAATAAGTGAAAAAAATCCTCTCTGAAGCCCGCCTTCAGAGGCTAGCACATCCACTCACCATTCATTCAACCAGCAGCAAGTGCCAGTGCTGCTCCAGGCACGGTGCCAGGCACTGAAGATACAGAAATGCATTCGAGCTGGTCCGATCCTTGCGGAGCATCCCACCTAGGAGATTTCACAGGCAGGTAGGAGTCCTCCGGCTGAGCTGGGTGAAGAACGTATCTGGGGAAGGAAACAAAGGCAAAAGCTTTGATTTTAAAGATTCTTGATGAAGGCGGATCATTATCTTTCTTTTTTCCTATTTTTTAAGAAACTGGGACTTGCTCTGTCACCCAGACCGGAGTACAGTGGCATAAAGTGTAGCTCACTGCAAACTCAAGGGTTAAAAGGATACTCCCACCTCTGCCTCCCAAGCAGCTAGAATCAAGGTATAGGCCACCACACCTAGCTAATTCCTTTTATATTTTTACTAGAGTCTTATTAGGTTGCCCAAGCTGGTCTCAAACTCCTGGCCTCAAATTATGCTCCTGCTTTGGCCTCCCCAAGTGCTGGGACTACATCACCAGGAAGGCAGATCATTTTCTGACATGAGTTGGCTTCCTCATCTGCTCTGCCTCTAGAACTCTAGGGCACTGAATGGTAGGGTGGCCTGTCCTCCAGGAGGTCCCACAGGTGTGCCCAGGTCTGGGCCAGTTCCACAGCACACACCTGGCAGGCTGCGCTGTCCTGGGTGTGTGTGAAAGGGCATAGAAGCCCCTCCTCCATGGGGTGCTCCCCTCAGAGCCGTGCTGGGGAGGAGGCCATCTCTCACCAGCGAGTGCCAGTGCTAAGTGCCCTGCAGCGCTAATATTTTATGATTAAAAACCATTAAGGTTTAGACCGTGAAAATCCAAGGGACACAAAATCAATGGCCCAATATTGCTTCCCCTGGTAAGTTGTGTAAATATTGTGTCTTTTATTGTTTGGCCGATGGCAAAAGCCGAGATACAGGTACAGATTATACTAACGAATCCCCTCCCGTTCCTGCCCCGATCTGGTGGGATCAGCATCCTGGCTCAGAGGCCTGGAAGCTGGGCACAGGGAAGTCCTGGCTGGCCCTCTAGGGCAAGTCGTCCGGGTCCCTCCTCCCAGTTCCCTTCCGGGGCAGCCCCTCCCAGCCCCACGCAGTGTCCCACACTAATCACACAGCCACACACACATCACATGGTGACGTGCTCTCCTGACAGCCCGTCCATCACTGTGCTCCGCCATCTGCTTGAATTTGCATATTTAATCAGGATCTGTCTTTTCTCCTCTGGGGGTTCAGATTAGGGTGGGGAAGATGATTCTAGGAGTTGCTCCTGTCTCAGCTGGGAAGGGGATGATGAGGAACTGTCTCTCCTGCTTGCAGCTGGGTGACTGCAGAATGCCGGGGGTCCCTCCTGCCCCTCTGGGGAGGGGAGGATGCTAGGCACGCCCCCCCACCCCCGGCTCCAGGAAGGGTAGAGGATGAGGGTGGCAGTCCCACGAAGATCCCTGAATGCCTTCTTCTTCTTCCATTCCCAGTGCTTCCTCCCCGCCCGCCCTGTCCCTTGAAGGGAAGAGTAAGGTGTGACTTGGAGATTAAACATCCTCCTGCCCCCATGTTGAGAGACATTGGAACAGAGCAGGGGGTACCCCCTAGCAATGCTAGAGGCTGCCCTGGGGGACCCCAATATAGCCCTTCCATTCCCTGAGAAAGTGCCTGGAAAAGAGAACTGGTGTACTGATGTCAGGAGATGCGCCAGCTGGGAGGGAGACAGCACAGTGGACGGACGTGACGGGGACAGCTGCACAGATGCGGAGGGAGCCGCAGGGCTGACCTGAGGGAGACCAGCCGGCTGGTGTTGAGGGACGTCAGCTGAGTAGAAAGGCGGAGAGGGACGCTGGGGCTGATGAGTGAGCAGAGCCACTTGTCTAAATGAGAGACAGCTGGCTGACATGGACACACCTCTGCTGACACGGGAACAGGTAGAAAGAGGCAAGAGAATGGCTAACCTCATGCTGGGAATAGCTGGTATGCGAAGGCCATCGTCAAGGCTGAAGTGGGGGGACAGCAGGGCTGTGATGGGGACAGCTGGGTTGATGTGGGCACAGCTGGGCTGAGTAGAAACAGCTGGGCTAAGGTGGAACAGCTGACGGACTGAGGTAGACATAGCTGGGGTGAGTAAAGGAGCTGGGCTGAGATGGGGACAGCTGGGCTGAGGTGGGGACAGCTGGGCTGTGGTGAGGACAGCTGGGCTGAGGGGGATACCTGGGCTGCGTGAGGAGGACACCTTGACAGATGGCACAGAGCAGAACCATGGACACCTCCGGGGAGTTTCCTTCTGGCCCACGTCCTACCTTCCAAACGTGCCTGGGAAAGCCTAGACAGACTGTGACCCTGAAGCATCCAGGCCACATACACGGGAGGGTCACAGGTAGAACATTCCGGCCCCTCCCCACCCCACATAGCCACAGGAAGTAGAGCAGTGGCCAGGCAGGCGGGGCAGTGGGTCTCACTTTCCTTCACTCCCCGCAGAGACTCGCCCAGCTGCGTGAATGGCCCTGAACTCCAGGGTCATGTGGCATCACGGAGGAGCAGGCCCTTGGACAGCATCCCAGCCAGGGCCTTATTTCCCAAGTGGGACACAGGACACAGACCTGTCCTGCGAGTTACCAAGATGACCCAGGGAGAGCTGGGCCTCAGCAGCTGCCTCGGGCTCCCACTCCAGCAGCTGTCTACCTATGTCTTAGCTCGAGCTGCCATAGCAAAACATCACAAATGGGTGGCTTACCTGCCCAACATTTATTTCCTTACAGTTCTGAAAGCCAGGAGTCTGAGACTGAGGTGCCCACATGGTGGGGTTCTGGTGAGGCCTCTCTTCCTGGCTGGTAAAACAGCCCATCTCGCTGTGTGCTCACGTAACCCATTTGGAAGAGAGAGAACAAGCTCTCCAGTGTCTCCTCCAAAGGGCAGTAATCCCATGGAGGGGGCCTCACCCTCAGAGGACCCTAACCCTAATCACCTCCCAGAGGCCCCATCTCCAAATAACCATCACATTGGGTTTAGAGCTTCAGCCTATGAATTCTGAGGGATACACAATTGAGTTCATAGCAATCCCCAACCCACCTGACCCCAGACCCTGGCCACTGGGACTCCCTTTGATCTAAAACTCCTTCCCAGGAGAACTGAGCCCCTCTCCAGATTCCCAGCCTAACCATAAGTATAGGGGAGATGCCCTTGGCAAAGTCCCCAAAACACAGCAGTCAGGGGAGAGGAGTCCCTGCGTCCCACCCCATTGTGCCAAGAGCTTCACATGTGTTGTTTCATTTAATCCTCCCAATAATCCTGTGTCAGATGACCTTCCTAGCTCCACTTAGCAGATGGGGAAACTGAGGACTAGTGGAGTTTACAGTCAGACAGAAGTCACCAGGGCTGGCTGGGCACAGTGCCTCCTCAGCACTCTGGGAGGCCAAGGCAGGCAGATCACCTGAACTCACAAGTTCAAGACCATTGTAAGCTAAAATGAAACCCCAACTCTAAAACATAGCCAAGTGTTGTGGTGGTGCCTGTAGTCCCAGCTACTCAGGAAGCTGAGGTAAGAGAATTGCTTGAGCCCAAGTTTGAGGTTGCTGTAAGCTATGATGCCACAGCACTCTACCAAGGATGACAAAGTAAGGCTGTCTCAAAAAAAAAAAAAAAAAAAAAAAGAAGTCACCAGGGATGAACAATTGAGCATGTTCAATCCAGCCCCAGCCTCTTCATCACTAGTTGCAGCCTCCCATGACACTTTCCAGAATTTGTCCCAAGAAGCAAGGCCTCAAGGCTCAGCTCACTGCTGTCTTGATTCCTAACTCACCTTCCCCCATTCCCTATTTGAGAAAATCAGTTTGTAGGGAAACTCTGTCTTCTCACAGGCCCTGGTGCTTGAGAGATCCCAGCTACGTAAGGCAGCCATTGCTGGGTGTGTACAAAGGAGGTCTGGGGCGCAGGTCAAGGAAGAGGGACCGGGTGGCTGGAGGAAAAGGGGACAGGAGAGCTGCCCTCCTCAATAGGACACCTGCCACCCAGGCTTCTCTGTCCAACCCCTGGGAAAGCACCCCCACCTGCCCAGAACTCACAACAGGGCCTTTTCCAGCATGAGCTGCCCCTTCCCTCTGTGGAGGCCACAGTAAAATCCCCCAGATACAGCCTCCCCAGGAAGGGGACCAGGTGACAACAGGGATGGATTCCTCTGGGGGATCCACTTCAAATGGGCCATGCTGGTACTGTGGGTGTGTCTGTATGCGTCATTTAGGCTAGGTCTATGACAGTGGTGGCATGTGGAGTTTTTCAGCCAGATGCAGATGTAATGGAACAGTATCAGAGAGGTTACACATATAGATTCTGGAGCCTGATGGCATGGGTTCAAATCCCAGTTCTTCCACCTCAGTACGGCTTGACCTTGGGCAAGTCACTTAGCCTCTCTGTGCCCAGGTCCCTCGTCTACAAACTGGGGCTAATAACGTACCTACTTCCAAAAAGTCATTGTGAAGATTTCTGAAGCTTGTTAGTGTAAGTGCTTAGAACAGCGAGGGGTATGCGATAAGTGCTCGAGAGGAGCTGCTATCATTATTTTGTGTGTCGTATGCTCAGTTTGTGCACCCACCTCCTCCACCAGAGGCAAAGCTGCTTGAGCACAGAGGATGAGTCTTCCTCTCTTGTCCAGGTCCAGCTCTGCCCAGGACATAGCAGGAAAAGCTGCCCATAAGGACTGGAGACAACACAGGAGACCGCCCTTGTGCATGTGTGTGCACATGTGCATCATTAACTTGTGTGTCAGGAATGGATGACAACTATATGTGCCAGTATTAGGCTACCAGCATAACACGAATGCCTCGTTATGGTGACAGCCACCCTGTGGAATGGACTGTCCTATCTATCTATATGATGTGGATTCTGGAGGGTGAGAGGCGAGGCCTGCTTTAGTATATGGACCAGTGTGTGTGTGTGTATGCCTTGGGTTGGGTCAGCAAGAGTGTCAGCATCGTGGACGTGTGTGTATCAGCATTGGATGTTTCTGTGGGTCAGCACTGTGTGTATGCACTATTAGTGTAATGCACAGGGTGGCCATAAGGTTCGCGTGCAATTTTAAATAGCATGCACTTTAAAATTGCACAGGAACTTTACAGCCACCCTCTATGCTCGTGTCTGTGTCAGCATCTGTCCACAGGCACGTCAGCGTTTGACATATATATGTAACAGTGCTGCACGTACAGCTGGCCGTGCTGGGTGAGTGTGTACGGCAGTGTTGTGTGTAGATGTGCATAGCACTGTATGTGTATTTTTCCAACATTGGGTGTGCGTGTGTGTCGATGTGAATCGGCAGGGGGTTTGTATGTGTGTCAGTGATGGGAGTGTGTGTTGCTGTGTGTAAGTGTACTGGTGTGATGTGTCTGCATTGCGTGTGTACTGTGCGTTTGGTATTGGGCGTACGTGTGCCTGGTGTTGTATGAGTACACGTGACAGTGTGGTGTGTATATGTATCTGTGTCAGTGATGAGTACGGACGTAAGTCTGCCTTGCGTGCACATGTGTGTGAGAGTTAAGTGTATATGTGTAAGTATGCCCGTGCCATTTGCATGTGTGTTTCAGTGTTGGTGTATGTGTGGATGTCTGTCACCTTGGAGGCATATGTGTGTCAGTGCCACGAGGACATGAATGTCCGTGTTGTGTGTATGCGTGTGTGTGTCAGCAGAATGGAGCTGTGTTAACAGCGGGGTCCCTGTGTATCAGTGCTAAATGTTGCCACATGATGATGTGCTTGAGTCACTCCGTGCCTGTGTGTGTCAGTACTGTGTGGCTATGTATGTGTGGGCATCCGTGCTGTGTGATGTAGGAGCCGGTGTGTGTCACCGGCCTGGGCACCCTCGTGCCCCGCCCCTGCTGCTGCCTTGCAGAGGACGGAGGACGGAAGGAGGGGCTTCCTCGGAGGCTGGGGCTGAGCCTGGCTTGCCAGCCTGCACCCGCCCAGCCCTGGCTCCCTCCCCAGCCTCTCCCTGACTGGCACCTGAGTTAATAAGTGTTGCTTTTCTCCTATTCTACTCAGGCCTGTGATGGAAAATCCTCGGGCTGGAAGTGAGCCCCAAATCAATAGTCCATTCCATTTAACAGGGTGGCTGTCACTATAACGAGATAAAAGTGGATTAGCTTCTGCGCTGCTGCCACGTCCACAGGGAGCCCATCTGTTCCCTGCACAGCCAGCCTGGCTCGGAGCATCCTCCTAGCCCAGCCAGACCTGACCATGGGGGCTCCTATCTGGGATGGGGGAAGCAGGGGTCAGAAACCTCAAGACTGGGATCCAGATGGGGCTGGGATCGGGCTCAGGACAAAGTAGATCAGGGTGTGGGCACACCTCTGCTGGACATGCAGACAGGGAGCAGGATGGCACAAGATCAGGGCCAGCCGTGAGCCTGCATGCCTGAGCTGACAATCCAGTGAGTCTTTCTGAGAAGTCTGGGTCCTCCTGGACCTCAAGTGTGGCTGAATTACATCCGCCAACTCCCGTGTGGGTCCAGGCCTCCTCCTGGCCTGGATAACCTGCGTCCCCACAAAGCAGGTGAAGCTACTTCAGGGAAAGGCCCTCCCACTTCCTTAAGGACTACATGCAAGGAAAAGCTCCGGTTGCCTCCAGGAGGAACACCAGTCAGACACCTGGAAGAACTCCCTAACCCTGAGGGTGAGCACTTTGACAAGCCTGAAATTTTTCCAAGATTTGTTGTAGCTTATACTGATTTTTTAAGCTTATGATACTAGGTGTCAGGAGCAAACTAAAATGGAGATTGATTCAACTAAAGTCCATTAAATTTCTTTTTCATTTCCTATAATATATACTACCAATATAGATATACCACTTGATCTGCTTTTTTTGGCTTTGGGATTCTCTATTCTTATTTTGTCGGTTATCACAGTCTTATCAGTGGTTTCTCCCCTTGTTTTCGTGCTTGGAAAAGCCCACCACATCCTGCAATAATCACCTTTGTTTCTTCTAGTGCGTTTATGGTATTGTTTTCCATATGAATGTTTTGATCCTCCTGAAATGTGCGAGAGGTAGATGTCTTTAAAATAATTAACTGACCTACGGTGCATCTTAGAAGGGTACACGTGAAACTTACTGAATGCAGAATATAAAGGTCTTAACATAATAACTAAGAAAATGCCATGAAGGCTATGTTAACCAGTTTGATGAAAATATTTCAGATTGTATGTGAAACCAGCACATTGTACCCCATGATTGCATTAATGTACACAGCTATGATTTAATTAAAAAAATAATATAATAAAATAGTTTAACTGACTCTCCACTATCATTTCATTTCTACACTCATTTGAAATGGCAACTCTTAGGGTCCTATTTAGGATATATCTGTTAATTGGGACTACAGGTGCCCACCACAATACCTGGCTATTTTGTTGTTGTTGTTGCAGTTGCCATTGTTGTTTTAGCTGGCCCAGGCTGGGTTGGAACCCACCAGCTTCATTGTATGTAGCCGGTGCCCTACCCACTGAGCTATAAGCGCCACCATAATTTGTTAATTCTTATGCTAACCAAGTTTCGTTTAGCATAGTTTTGTGATATACCTTGATATCTGGAAGTATATTTTTCCTTATTATTTTATAGCTATGTACACACCAAACTTTATCTAGTGACCATACCAGAAAAGTTTAAGCATTTAAGGCCTGTGGCAACTCCTTTTGAAATGTAAATAGCAGTCCCCAAATATGATACATAGTCAGGCTTTCTGGATCCGGACCCACAGGCATTAGGACGACCTCCCTCTGCAGTAGCAGCCTGGTGGAACTCGGAGGCACTATGACCCCTTACACACACCTTGCACTATCCTGACAAGGGCAGGAAAGAGTGAGGTGTGTATACCCCAAGGCTCACCCCAGAGGCAGTGTGCAGGACCCACAGAGAGCAAGTCCCATCCTCATTTGTGTTCCCCCAGAGGCAGACTCTGAGACAAGGGTTTGAGTGAAAGTGGTTTGCTTCAGAGTCAACCCAGGAGACGTCAGGAGGGGTGCAGGGAGGTGAGGCCAGGAAGGAAGGCAGTTGGGGAAGGGGGCCTTGATCAAGCCAGTTACTGCAATGGAAAGAAGCTCCACTCCACTGGGACTTCAGTGGTACACAGGGTAGACTGTGGGCCTCAGAGTTGTCCAACCCAAGGCAGAGGAGCTGGGGTCTTTATACAGGAACTCCCGTCAGCCCTTGAAAAGCACAAGGGGCATCCATTCTGTGACCGAGGAAGGCTGTGGGGACTCACGGGTGGGACAGGCAGGTGCAGGATGGCAGATGGGAAGGCCTGGGGTGGGGCGGGGTTTGGGCAGAGCACCTGCCAGTGAGGAAACAACATGGTGACCCCACAGAGAGGATGAGACCTGGTGGGGACAGTGGTAAGGGATGAGGAGGAGAGGGCGCAGGATACACGGGGCTGGGGTCCTGAGCCCAGGGGGGTGTGGGGGAGGAGGAGACCAGGGTGACCCTTGGATTTCTGGCCGAGGAAACAGGATAGATGATGGAGTGAGACCCTCAGATAGAAAACTCCAGAGGAAGACATGGGAGAAGGGGGCGGGGGCATGCAGAGAGGAGAGTTGGCTTGGGACATGTTGGGCGAGGACTACTTGGAGTCAGGTAGGCGGGTATATCCGGGCGCAGGTCAGGAGGTGGACACCGTGGAAGCCTGGAGGTAGAGGAGGGCACCCCATGCTGAGGGAGGATCTGCGTTAAGACCAGAAATGGGACTGCGAGGCCACAGGGAACATTCCACAGACCTGCAGGAGTGCTGGCAGGTAAAGCTCCAGGCAGCTCATTGTCCCCATTCCCTGGTGACTAAGGGGCCCCTCCCTCTTCACAGGATGGGGAGGGGCAAGGCGAGGGAGACGATGGGAGGGAAGGGAGGGGACAGGGTGATGTGAATTCTAAAGGAGCCGACAGCTGTCAAATAATATAAAACCTCATATGTTAATAATTCTTACAATTTTGCCAAAGACTTAATGGCTGGCCTGTCAAGAGCGGTGACAGAAGCTATTATGGAAACAAGATGGGAATATTTTGGAGGCAGCATCGGCAGCACTGCCCAGTGCCCAGCCTCTGAGGACCAGGAGGAGGACAGCCAGGCCTCCTGCCTCCCACCCCTAGGAAGACCACGTGCACAGCCAGAGAAGAGCTGGGTCATTGGGATTCCAGCCACTGACTGGGGATTGATCACTTCTGAGGACATTTTAATTAACCGTCAGATCCCAGAGCTGCTTCATCCTTCCTCCCCCCACCCCCACACTGGTCTACAGCCACTATCATCCCCAACACAGAAGCAAGAAGCAATCAGCCAACAGCACAGTATGGCAGGAGGTACCGCTGGAGGCCTGTGGTTGGGAGGCAGGCAGATGAAGGGGTCCAGGGACCCTGGCTGTGGCCTGATCTGGCAGATCTAGGAGACTAGGACAGGGTCTCAAACTCGTCACTGACTTAGGGTCTGAGAACTAGCCACAGTTCTGTAGCTGACTGGCTATGGTGGACAAACCTTTGGTTTTGAAATGACTCAATATTTTGGTTTTGGGGTTTTTTTTTTTTTTGAGACAGAACCTCAAGCTGTCACCCTGGATAGAGTCCTGTAGCATCACAGCTCACAGCAACCTCCAACTCCTGGGCTCAAGTGAGTCTCCTGCCTCCGCCTCCCAAGTAGCTGGGACTACAGGCGCCCGCCGCAACGCCCAGCCATTTTTTGGTTGCAGCCGTCATTGTTGTTTGGCGGGCCTAGGCTGGATTTGAACCCGCCAGCTCAGGTGTACGTGGCTGGCGCCTTAGCCCGTTGAGCCACAGGCACCAAGCCGATATTTCGCCTATATGGGCGGCGCCTGTGGCTCAATAAGTAGGGCTCCAGCCCCATATGCCGAGGGTGGTGGGTTCAAACCCGGCCCCAGCCAAACTGCAACAAAAAATAGCCAGGCATTGTGGTGGGCGCCTGTAGTCCCAGCTACTCAGGAGGCTGAGGCAAGAGAATCACCTAAGCCCAGGAGTTGGAGGTTGCTGTGAGCTGTGATGCCACAGCACTCTACCGAGGGTGATAAAGTGAGACTCTGTCTCTTATAAATATATATATATATTTTGCCTATACAGTAGGAACAACAGCAGTACATGCACATAAAATGTGGGCAAGCGCGCTCTGAGAGCTTCCATATCTCCAAATCACTTCCCACAACGCTCTGAAGCACCTTCAGCTTAATCTTATTTAACTCTCAAATCAGCTCCAGAGGGGACATTATTAACTCAATTTTTACAGATGGGGAATAGGAAGTGGGGAGGAAGGCTGAAGTAGGCACAAGATACTGACCTTCAGAGCCAGGGTGTGACCCCCCAGTCTTCCCTCCAGCACCAGAGGGAAGAATCTGCCTTATTAAACTAACAATCACGACAGCTACCACATGCCTCATGCCAAGGTAAGTGCTTACCTTATACCAAGAGTTACAGATTAGAGCTTCTCAGATTTGACTGTGCCTGAGGAACCCCTGGGCATCTTATTGAAATGCAGATTCAGATTCGGCAGGCCCAGAGTGGGGACTGAGACTCTGCATTTCTAATAAATGCCATGGTGACAGCAATCCTGTGGGCCTAAAGATCACACTTTGAGTGTCAAGATGTTAATGCTTTAGCATTCAGTTGGCACCACACCCCGTGAAATAGGGACTATTGGTATCCTCGTTTCACAGAGGAAACTGAGGCTTAAAGGTATAGGATAAGTTCACCGAGCCCCGGGGCCTTCCATCTCCCCAGCTTGTTCCTGAAAAGCTGGTGATCTGGAATTGCATGAGCCACACCAGGAGTGAGGCTTTAAGGATGGGCAGGAAGGTTCAGAGGACACCACAGCATCAATGCTAAGAAGGAGGCCAGGTAAACAACAGGGACCTCGGCCTCAGCATGGGAGGACACTGCAGTTTGGAAAGCAAGTGTTTGTGTATCTACAAGGGAGAGGTGCTGGTTCTCAAAAATCCTTCTGCTTTGATGGGACAGTTCTGATCTGGGATGGTTCGCTTTGCAGAGAGGAATTTTTAAGTAGTGGGGCTACTCCTCATCCTGACTCCAGGATGTCAGGATGAGGAGGAGCCCCACCCTCGGGAACTAGGAGCTGGGAGGACTTGCCCTGCCTTAGGCCCAGGGGATAAACTCACAAGTGTCATCAAAATACAAACACAAAAATGCTCACATCCTTTCCTGGAAGGGAGTTGTCGCTGCCTGCCCAATTCCTCAGCCTTTATGGTAACAGTAAGGGAGAGAAATGAGAGGTCCCAGGAGCTGGCTAGCAGAAAGGGCAAGGCAGAGTCGCTGGTCAGAGAGAAATGAGCTGGCCCAAGGTAAGGGAGGAAGAGGGGAAGACAAGAACCGGGGCAAGCACGCAGATGTCCATAGATGCTGGGTGGGTATCAGAAGGGAACGAGGTGGCCGCGTGTTGCTAGAGCTAATTTTTCAAGTGAAGTTACTGTAGAAAGGCACATTTGCATGTGACATCCCCCTTTAAATGTTACCCACGATTTCAAAAAATATAAATGCAATCTTGTGCAGAGCCAGTAAGATAAATGTATGAGCAAGATAGGGTCTTGGGTTACCATTTCACAAACTCAGGGCCAGAGCCAGGACATGCTGGATTTGGGGGAGAATTAGAGGGAGTCCTGAGAGGGGGAGGAGAGAGATTTAAGGGATAGCAGCCATGCATAACAGAGAGATGGATAGATGGATGCTGGCAGAAACCGGGGTTTTAAGATGCTGTTTGTTGTGAACAGAATCTTCCTTAGTGTTCTTCAAAAGACTTTAATAAACATTCAAGTGGCTTTTTCATTTTTCGGCTCCCAGGTTGGTGCGTCTTTGCAATAACAGGCAGAGACTGAGATGCAGCTACTCATATTTATATGGATCCCACAAAGAAGGCCAAGCCGCAGAAGGCTGAAGTCCAGGGAAACTGCCAGCCAGGGGCTGAGGACAGAACCAGGAAGTGGTCCCCAAAGCGCTGAGCGGACACCTTGAGCTGAGCAGCTGAGACCATGTCTGACCATTCCAACTGAAGTGGAGGGGTCCCAGGATACCGGCAAGGACGCTGGCTTCCAGCCACACAGAGTCCCTGCGGCAGCTGGAAACCCAGGCGGGCCAGGGAGGCCTCTGTTTGCAGGCACAGGCCTCAGGCAAAGGATCTGGGGAGACAGAGGTGCAGGGCACAGCCTTGGGATAGAAGAGCAGGAGGAGGAAGAAGAGCCAAAGGGGAGAAGGAGGAGGAAGCAGAGAGGGAGGAAGGACAGCTAGACATTGACACTTGCATTATCTCATTTAATCCCCACAACGACCTTCACGGCACTTCATCTCAATATTCCCACTCGGATGAGGAAACTCTTTAAAAGATGTAATTGTTCAAGGACACCCTCAAAAATAACAAAACAAGACTGGGATTCCAGACCTGTCTGGTTGCAGAACCCAGGCTCTGAGCCATTTATATCACACAGGCCCTCAGCCCTCCCTGGTATAGCCACCCACATGCCGGGCACTAGCAATGTGAGCGGCAGGACTGAGTCCCGGCCCCACTCAGCAGAGGCACTGAGGCCACCATAACCAGCTCTACTCAAAGCTGCCAGGCCCACAAAGCAAGGCCCCATGGCCTCCATCAGCACGGGGCCAGAGTCCAGGGATCCTTTCAAGATTTGGGAGTAACTACTTCCCACAGATGAGACCCCTTGGGCCCTCTTTCCCACAAAGAACAAGACCACAAAGGTCCAGACAGGCCCCAAAGACCTCTTTTCTTTTCTTTTGTTTTAAGACAGAGTCTCACTTTGTCACCCTCACTAGAGTACCTTAGCATCATAGCTCATAGCAATCTCAAACTCTTGGACTCAGCAATCCTCTTGCCTCAGTCTCCCAAGTAGCTGGAACTACAGATGCCTGGCTGTTTTTCAGAGACAGGGTCTCACTCTGGCTCAGGCTGGTCTAGAACTCCTGAACTCAGGCAATCCACCCAAGTCGGCCTCCCAGAGTGCTAGGATTACAGGCGTGAGCCACCGTGCCCCGCCCCCAAGAGGCCTCTTTCCCACAGTCAGGAAACACTGGAGGAAAACCTTACTGTGTCCTTTCCCAGCCCACGGGCTGGGCCACTGGGCTGCTTGAGCCCACACTGCCTGCAGCCTCCTGCCCAGGAGCATTAATTGAAAATTAATCCGCTCAGTACGTGCAGATGCGCAAATCAAAGCTAAGTGTCTCAATTAGGAAGAGAAATGGAGCTGGGCACTCTTCTCAGACACCGGCTTATTTATAGGGATAATATCATTTTTAATGAGGGAAGCTACTAAAAGGCACAACAAATGCAACATTTAATAGAAAAATATTGCTGCATTCCATCAGCAGAACACAGTCAGGAGAGTGAATTTCGAGGATGCACGAGCGTCTTGGTGTCCCTCTGGTCGTGCGAGTGCCTGTAAATGAGCTCCTGTGGTCTGTGTGAGCCGTCTGTGTGTACGTGCCGTGCCTGCGTGCCTGCATACATAGCCATGTCTGGAAACATAAGCATATGTTTGTATGTGTCTGGGCCTGGTCTGGGAGGGGTGAAGCTCTCCTGTTTTTGCTGCACAAGATGCATTTTCTGTCTGCTGCTCAACAGCCACTGGGCTGCTGGAGCCCACACTGCCCGCAGTATCCCCGACCCCCGCACTATACAGGGCCCAGGCCAGCCAAATAAGAATCTCAGGTATTTTCCAGTACAGAGCGGGGCCTGGTCCATTTGGTCCCTGGAGAAATGCAGGTCTCTGGCACCGGCCTCCATGAAGGGTTATCAAGAAGAAATCAAAGCCTTGGATCCTGTCCCTCGACTCCCCTTGCCACACCCAGGCCACAGTTGTCCCAACCATTGCACAACTGACAACTGCAGGACAAGACCCCCAGGCATCACTCCACTGCCCCAGGCTGGCACATAAGCCCAGTAAGCCCTTTTAGCCCTGGTCAGGCGCAAGAGCCAAGGACTTTAGTTGCCAGGCTGCACCTGAGTGCCTGTCCCTACTGCCGCTCCACCACCCGACGCGGCACATCCCAGACGGGGCTCTGCAGCCCCAGCCCAGCATGGCCTCAGCTCTAGCCTCCATGGAGCCGGGAAGCAAGTGAGGTGAGCAGCTCAAATCCCAGCCTGGCCCAGCAGACAAGGCCTTTCCAGCCCCCAGTACAACATGCGCACATCAGACTCCTCACCTCTGCTCCCGTGGGACCCTCCTAGAATGCAGGTCCCGATTCCTGCCTTCACTTCCACCCCAGAACAGCATCCCGCTACTCTACCACTCCCCAGAAGCTTTTTTGACCACGCCACCCTCCTCAGGGCTCCTCCCGAGGCCCTGGGCCCATGCCACGGTGTCCTCCCCCAGGGGAAGGGGAGCAGGGCTGCTCACGCTGCGGTCCCCGCAGTAAGAGTGAGCGAGAGACGCTGTGTGCTCAGCGTATCCACATCAGCACAGCGTGACCCAGAGATGCTCACGGTTGGGGTCAGCTTTACCACTGTGACCGGGCTTAGAAGGTCCCCCTGTGCTACTCCTCCCTGGCTCATACAAACCCCGAGAGGGATAGAGTAGGGATTTTTCAATCCCCATTTCTCTGAAGCTCAGAGCACTTGTCCAAGCCCACATAGCAGTTCTCATTTTGAAGAAGGGGAAACATCTAAAGGTTTGCAGACGTTACAGAGAGGACCAGATCCCAAGCATCCTGAGATCGAGACCTAGGCCCTCCCCACTCAGAGGAGCCTCAAGACGCTAGGGGACTCAGGTATCACTCAGTTCTGTCTCCTGTCAGCCAGGTGACTTTGGACTACTTACCTAACCTCTGTGTGTTGATTTTTTCATTGGTAAAAGGGAGGTGATGACAGCGCTTACTCCATGGGGTTTTGTCAGGGTTAAATGAGCTAATACCATAAAGCAGTTAGAATCGAGCCTGGCACTTCACAAATATCTAGCACATAGTGAGGTATTGTTACTAATATTGGGCCATCCAGTCCGTTCTCTCCCTGCTCAGGCAGCAAGAATCATCCATGACACAGTCTGGGACGTCCCTGAACCTGGGCTTCCCTGCGTCAAATGCCTGGATGGAGCAGATGCTGCAGCTTCTGACTCCTTCCCTACAGTGCCCTCAGCACCTAGAAAAATGTCTGCCCAAGAGAGCTGATGAATTATCATTGAAGGGAGGGAAGGGGCTGATAGGTGTTTTGGTTTTGGTTTTGAGACAGCGTCTCACCTTGCTGCCCAAAGTTGAGTGCCATGGCATCATAGCTCACAGAAACCTCAAACTCTTGAGCTCAAGTGATTCTCTTGCCTCAGCCTCCAGAGTAGCTGAGACTATATGGAACCCACCACAACATGCAGCTATTTTTTATTTTTATTTATTTTATTTATTTATTTATTTATTTTTGAGACAGAACCTCAAGCTATCGCCCTGGGTAGAATGCCGTGGCATCACAACTCACAGCAACCTCCAACTCCTGGGCTCAAGCGATTCTCCTGCCTCAGCCTCCCAAGTAGCTGGCACTACAGGTGCCCATCACAACGCCCAGCTATTTTTTTGGTTGCAGCCATCACTGTTCTTTGGCGAGTCCAGGTTGGATTCAAACCCGCCAGCTCAGGGTATGTGGCTGACGCCTTACCCGCTTGTGCCACAGGCGCCAAGCCCAGCTATTTTTTTAAAGACAGAGTCTCACTATTGCTCAGGCAATCCACCTGCCTTGGCCTCCCAGAGTACTAGGATTAGAGGTATGAGCCACCACGCCCCGCCAGCTGATGACTGTTGAAGCAGGTGTGGTGAGGTTGACCTTAGAGTAGCCACCCTGCTGCCCCCAGGGCTGAGGAGAGATGGGCTTCACTGGGTGGAGATGTGAGTCCTGGAACCATTGTCAGTCTCAGGAATAGAGACCCCCACCCCACTCCAAGAGCCTGGATAGTGGAGGGGATAGCCCTAGCCCTCCCTCCCTCTCAGACTCCAGGTACCCCAAGATTGATAACATTTGAAAGTTAACTTCCCACAAAAGTTGCTCTCCAGGATTAATATTTATTTCTTGTGAAATTTAAATTTTTCATTGTAATTAAATTTTTATTCATCATGAGTGATAAGTAAAAATATTTATAACTTTCCTTTTCACACCACTGAGGATGAAACTGAGATAGAACCAATTACCTAGGCCTCCTCCTGGTTATGACTCCAAGGTTGGGGCAGGGGGTGTTTAAAGGCGGGCTGGTGGAGTGAGAGCCGGGGTCCAGTCACCCCAGATGACCCAGTGTCTCTGCTGCCTCCTGCATTTGAGCAGGAGGAGTCATGGGTGAAAGGGGAGGGCCTCAGACTCACGCATTCCCAAATGTCAATTTGGGCTGCTGTAACAAAAATTCTATCAATTGGGTGACTTATACACACTTCTCACAGTTCTGAAAAGCAAGGTGCTGGCAGAGGTGGTGTCTGAGGAGGCACATACCTGGTTCTCCAATCATGGTAGAGAATCCCAAACTGTACACCGACAGGGAGCTCACTACCTCCTAAGGAAAATCCGCTTAGGTGGAAAATCCATACTCTCACTAAAACTGAATGCTGAACTCTTAAAAGTGGGGCTCTCTGGGGGGTAGCCCCTGTAACTCAGTGAGTAGAGACCAGTCCCATATACCGAGGGTGGCAGGTTCAAACCCAGCCCCGGCCAAACTGCAACAAAAAATAGGTGGGCATTGTGGCAGGTGCCTATACTCCCAGCTCCTCAGGAGGCTAAGGCAGGAGAATCACCTAAGCCCAAGAGCTGGAGGTTGCTGTGAGCTGTGACGCCATTGCACTCTTCCAAGAGTGATAAAGTAAAACTCTGTCTCTACAAAAAAAAAAAAAGTGGGGCTATCTGGACCCTCTCTGACATTACTTGTGTTGCTGTAGAACCCAGTTCCCTCCAACCCTGGGCAACCAGAACCCACCCTTGAAACTCCCCACCACACATGTGATCAACCTGGCCTCGCAGACTTGCTGCCTTCTTAAGAGACTACTTCAGCTCTACCTGGCCCCTGATGTGGTGACGTTGTATGTGTCAGGCTACACACCAGCCTTCCCCAAACAATGACACATGGGAGACCCACCATCAAAGGGTTACGTTAACAGTCAAAGAGACACTTGCCACACACTCCTTCTCCCCCGCTTCCCTGTCCTTGGTGCCACAGAGTGCCAAGGTCTGGTCTGGCCCAGGGATAGGACCCGCCTCCCTCAGGCCGCCAAGGCAGGGACCAAGCTCACTCTTCCTCCTCACTTTACTTGAAGCTGCAGTTGTGCTCACTAATTAGACCTGTCGCCAGCCCTGAATCATTCGCAGGCCCGGCTAGGGGAGGTCATTAAGCTGGAGATGGATAAGTGCTAAGCCGGCCCCACTCCAGAGATTTACAAGACTCAGGCTGGGGAGGATTTATAAGGTTTGTTAAATTTCTAATTGAGTTTAGAGTGCCGTGCCATGGTCTCGGTGACCAAGCCGCATGGATGAGAATTAAAACAAGTGCACCCATCCCTCACGCTCCAGGAAGACTGTTGCTTCCACACCTCTCCCTCCCACACTGGCCAAGGGCTGCCAGAAGGAGTGAGGTCTGCTGGACAGCCCTGGTCACCAGCAAGCCACTCAGCACACCCTGCCCTGCTCCAGGCCTATAGACCAGCCTGGCAAGGAGCCACAGGCCCTGGGTCTGTTTGTGGTTGACTAGTTGCTTGCTTGGTTGTCTGGATTTGTTGCTTTTTTTTTATTCGGTTGGCTTTTTAATAATTAATCCACTCATATGGTTCAAATTTTTTTAAAGTACACAAAGGATACCCTCTCTCCCACCCTGTCTCCCACTTTCCCTCCTTGGAAAAAAGCAGTGATGTTATTAGCTTCTGGCAAATCCTGAGAGATCTGCACGCACAAGCAAATTGAACACGCATACATGCATATTCTTTTTTATGTCTGTGTGTGTCCTTTTTCCTTTTGATATGCACCCTATGCTCCTTACTTTTATCTCTGAATACCAGATCTTAGAAATCTAGAAAGAATGCTGATTGATCAGCATCACACAGGCTTGGGTTTGCCTCTTCATTTGCCAAAGCTGAGTTGAACCTTGAACGCCTTCACCAGAGCCAACTGTGAGCGTCTCTTCCCAGCTCCAAGTTCACTGAAGTCACGTGGGGAACCTGAAATTCTGTGGGAGCATTTTTTTTCTTCTTTTGAGATAGAGTCTCACTATGTCACCCTGGGTAGAGTGCTGTTGCGCCACAGCTCACAGCAACCTCAAACTCTTGAGCTTAAGCAGTTCTCTGGCCTCAGCCTCACAAATAGCTGGAACTAAAGGCACCCACCACAATGCCCAGCTATTTTTTGTTGTTGTTGTAGTTGTCACTGTTGTTTTTAGCAGGCCCAGGCCAGGTTTGAACCAGCCAGCCCACTGTATGTGGCTGGTGCCCTAACCACTGAGCTACGGGCGCCGAGCCTGTGGGAGCATTTACACCACAGAAATTAGCAAATGCTACAAATTGAAGCTTTTATTTGTTTAATTTGTTTGGAGAAATGGTTGTCAAATATTTACAGTCCATCATCAGCTTTGCCACTTGTGAGCTGTGTGACCTCAGGCAAGTCCCTGGCCTCTGAGCTGTAGTTTGTTCATGTCTAAAATGGGTATAAAAATAGCCTCATAGGGCTGAGCCCCGGCCCCATGCACCAGGGCTGGTGGGTTCAAACCCAGCTGGGGCCTACTAAACAAAAATAGCATCATAGCATGGCTGTGAGGGTTAAATGAGATGAAACATGGCAGTGTTTCGTGCCTGGCACCCAGTAGGTTAATGGCTGCTGTCCCTGATGTCATCTCACTGTGGACCATGCTACTGAGGAGGAAGAGGTAGCAGAGACTTCTGGGTGAGGAGTCAGGCTGAGCGATGGGATGGTAAGTTTATCCTGAGGAATTCTTGAGAACAGATATCAACCAAGTCTCAGGGACTTAACCTACTCAGCATCACCCCTACGGTGTACTGTCCCTGTGCTGGACATAGGGATGCAGACACAATAATAATGGCCTGTCCCCAGGGGCTCCAGGCCAGCGGGAGCAGGACAGGCATCTGAACAGATAACACCAACATGCCATAGATACAGAATAACAGGTAACCCCCGAGGAAGGAGAACCTGGCTCCCCAGGCATAGGGGGAGTAGCTTCCAGGAAGGTACCCTTGATTCTGGGCATTCAGCAATGACCAGGAACCAGACAGAAAAGCTGAGCCTGGATGGCAGAACTCCAGCTCCAGAAAAGGCCTCCCCTTATTCCCACTGAGATTGCCCTGCGAGGGCATTGGGAGTCTCCTGGTGATTATCCCTTAGACAATCTGGTGGGGAACTTCCCTGATCTGTGGAGGGGCAACAAAGGGCTGAGAGGCTGGGCCAGCTTGGCCAGCTTTCTGGATCGTTGGAAAGACCCCAAGGATAATAAGTTCACCTTGCTCAGTCCTGCAAGGTTTACTTGTCTTATCCAAAGCCACAAGGAAGTTTTGGGGTCCAGAACATGCGAGAAGCCACTGAACATCCCCAAACCCCCAAACCATTTCCATCCTAGTAGGTTCACTGTGACCCTTCCCCAGGAAGACACAGGTCAAAAATTTCCCCAGGGTCTGTCTCTGGGTGGGGAACATGGAAGGGCGAACAGCTGAACTAAGAACCAGCACCCTGAACCCAGAGCCAGGAACCCTAGCAATGCCTCCCCATCTCACACACACATTTACACCCCCTACAAACAGGGTCCTCCATGATCAGTTTCAGCGACATCTCCCAACCCTAAGAGGAGCCCAGGTCTATAACCTGAACACCGAGCGCCCTCTGGTGGTGACCGTGACAATGCAAAGCCCGGAGCCATCAAGCAAGCACCGGAAAGGGAACATCTGGCCCCGCCCCCTCCAGTATGGGGTGGCAGGGAACTGATCATCAATGCTTGGGGCTTTTAGTCAGTATCCAGTAGAAAAGGAGTCAGACTGGAGTGATGGGATGGCAAGGGATGCCATTCCCTGAGATGGCTTGGGTATTTTCCAAAGTCACACTAGATTGTTCCTAGAGGCCCAGAAGAGGACTCAGTCATTCACCAATTCCATCTGCTTCCTGGAGCAGCTGCTTCACATGTGACAAGCATTGTCCCAGGCACAGGGAACTGAGCAGTGACCAACATGAAGTCCCCACCTTCGTGAGGTCTACATTCTGCTGAGAGAGAGAGAATGAATACATGAACAAGTAAATCCACAGTGTGTCAGAAGATAAAGTCTATGAGCAAGGAGATAAGACGTGGCATGGAGCTATCTTAGATCAGACAGCTATGGAAGGGCGACCTGAGGAGGTGACTTGGAGCTGAGTCGGATGAAGACATACGGAAATAATGCAGCGGGGAGCAATCCAGGCACTGGAACAGGAAGTAATCCCTGAAGCAGGAGGATGCTTGGCATGTCCAAGGAACAGCCAAAAGGCCTGGGTGGCCAGAGTGGAGTGGGAAAGAGAGGGGAGAGGATGAGATGAGAGAGGTGGTAGAAGCCATATCATATAGTCCATGCACCACAACAAGGACCCCAGGCTTTATTCTAAGGCTGTGTTAGAAGGCCGGGACTGTGGCTCACACCTGTAATCCTAGCACTCTGGGAGGCCAAGGCCGGCAGATTGCTTGAGCTCAGGAGTTCAAGAGCAGCCTGAGCCAGAGCAAGACCTCCTCTCTAAATATAGCCGGGTGTTGTGGTAGTTGCCTATAGTCCCAGCTGCTCGTGAGGCTGAGGCAAAAGAATCACTTGAGCCCAAGAGTTTGAGATTGCTGTGAGCTGTGACACTATGGCACTCTACCCAGGGTGACAAAGTGAGACTTTGTCTCAGAAAGAAAGAAAGTTAGTTGTGTTAGGAAGCCATTGGAAGATTTTGGACACCCATAATGGCCTAAAATTTTTAAGGGCTCATTGGCTTCTAAAGGAAAAATAGACTGTGGGGGGTGGGGAGTGAAGAATGAAAGCGGTTAGTCAGGAGTTAGAAAGCTATTGCACGACTCCTAGTGAGTAATGACAATAGCTCTAACTGGTGATGGGGTAATGAAAGGATCTCAGATACAAGACACATTTTGAAGGTCAGAGAGTTACTAAGGTAGTGGTATAGACATGTGAGAAAAAGAGTGAAAAAGAAGATAATGCCAAGGTTTTTTACCTGAACATCTAGGCGAACATTTTCTGAGACGGGGACCACAGGAAGGAGAGATTCGATGAGGAGGAATCAGGACTTTCATTTTAGACAGAGTGAGTTTGGAGGGCTAAGCCATGACTATATGATAATCACGGACACAGGAGTCTGAAGTTCAGAGTTGAATTGGGGAGTCATTACCACGTGAATGGTGCTTAAAGCCATGGAAACTTCTTCTATCCAACATGAGATAACAGAGACCAAATTTACCCTCTCCTGAAACAACAAAAAAGAAGCCAAAATATACATATGAAACAATGAGTTTTTCAGACACTAGACATCAGAAAACAAAGGGTGGTATCTATGAAAGACAGGAAACAATGCAAACCTGTAATGTAATGAATCTTCCCAGCTGGCTGCCTTGAGAGAGCTTCCAGGTGGCAGAAAGCAGAAATGGAGGCAGAGCCTGGAGAGAAAACGCCGGGACTTGAAGGGATAAAGCTGAAAGTCTGGAGATACCAAGACTACTCAGATTTTCAGGATGGAGTGCTCAAAAGGAGAGCCCTACCTAGAGAATGAGAATCCGGAAGGCCTGTAGAGGGTCCCCACCTCAAGTATTCATCACAGTACTGATCAGTACATATATATAAGGAAAATACCCAAGGCTGGGCAATAACCATCTAAAGATAGTAGAGGAAATAGTACCCAGTAATCACACTGGAATAATGCCTGCTCTCACCGAGACTAGAAAGCCTCATGATTCATGCAGGATGGGCTACTCAGAAGGGTCATGCCTCAATAGTAAGGAATAATTAGCCCTAAATTAAATGCTGCTCTGGTCCCACCTAAAAAAATTTGTTTGTTTGTTTTGAGACAGAGTCTCATTCTGTTGCCCAGGCTACAGTGCCATGGTGTCAGCCTAGCTCACAGCAACCTCCAATTCCTGGGCTCAAGCGACCATCCCTCCTCAGCCTCCTGAATAGCTGGAAATACAGGCACCCACCACAATGCCTGGCTAATTCTTCTATTTTTGATGGAAACGGGCAGTTGGCCACTTAACAAATCCTAAAAGCAAAGCCTAAAAGGATCAAACTCTTCCTGCAAATAAATTAATTGCATTCCAGGACAAAATTCATAATATTTGTAGCAATACAAAAATAACCAGGAGTATAAAAACACTTAATGTATATGTGATTGAAATATCCAAGGAATGCTAAAATACTCTTAAAAAGATAAAAATCACAATGTCTGGCAGCTAACCAAAGATTATGAGGCATGCAAAGAGGCAGAAAACTACGCTCTATAATGAAGAGAAAAATAATTCATTAAAACTGACTCAGAATTTGTATAGATGTTAGGATCACCCAACAAGGATATTAAAACAGCTATTGTGACTGCATTCCATATGTCCAAATAGGTAAGTGAAGGCATTTAAGATATAAAAACAATGCAAATCAGGGCAGTGCCTGTGGCTCAAGGGGTAGGGCACCAGCCCCATATACTGGAGATGGCAGGTTCAAACCCAGCCCCAACCAAAAACTGCAACAACAACAAAAATGCAAATCAAATTTACAGAGATAGAAATCACAAGCTAAGGCCAGGTGCAGTGGCTCACACCTATAATCATAGTACTCTAGAAGGCCAAGGCCAGTATATTGTCTGAACTCAAGAGTTCAAGACCAGCCTGAGCAAGAATGAGACCCCCATCTCTACTAAAAGTTAAGGTAAGAGGATTGCTTGAGCCCAGAAGTTCGAGTTTGCTGTGAGCCATGATGATGCCATGACACTCTACCTGGGTGACAGAGTGAGAGATCAAAAAAAAAAAAAAATCACAAACTAAAGGAAACATAGACTGAATAGGATTGATGACAGACTGGACATTGCAGAAGAAAAGATTAGTGAACTTGAAGACATAGCAATAGAAACAACCCAAATGAAAAAAAACAGAATTTTTTTTAAAACAAGGCATCAATGTTCTGTGGGACAACTTTAAATAAATAATATACATATGACTATGTTGTAGGACGATGAGGCCCAACAGAGAGAAAGAGCACCCAAACACCACGTTTATAAGAGGAAGGGCTTTTTTCTCCAGCTTACGACATAGGAGAATTCCAAATGGCTGCACTCCCAGACTGGCTTTCCCTTTTTATCAACAGTCAAAAAGTTCCACCCCACAGCTACCCTTCTCATTGGCCATTTTAAATCAAACGGGAGATGCTATTCTAGCCCCTACAGAATTACAGGATTTCACAGAACTTGGAAATTTCCAAGTTCCAGTAAGTTAAGTTTACAAATTCCCAAGAGCTGAGTCACCATGGAGAGGACCCTGCAGGTGTACCCTTGTGGTCTCCTTCGGAAGACCTGTTCTCCCAGACCTCACCCTTCTCGGGTATCCTCTCTCATTTTGACTGAAGAAGGAGCTGCTTTGGAATTCACCTGGTGGTTGGCAGAATTCAGGGCTTGTGGTTGTGGGACTGAGGGCCTTGCTTTCTCACCCACTTTCTATGGGTTGGGGCCACTTTCACCCCCTTCCAGGCTGCCTATTGCTACCTGTCATGTGAGCTTCCCCACATGGCCATTTGCTTCCTCAAAGTCAGCAAGCAAGTAAGAAGCTCACTCAAGTGAGGCAAGCATTGCAGTTTTACGTAACTGAATCATCCAGCATGTACATCCATCCCCTTTGCCACATTCTTTCACAAGCCAGTGCAGGGAAAGGGAGCCAACCAGAATGGAATTGGTGAGGATTGAGAAAAATACAACACAAGAGAAGACACAGAGACAAAAGATGGGAGCCAGAGGTCTGACCCAGCTGATGGCTGCAGCCAGCACAAAAGCACAAAATCAGCTTTATTTTATAGTAACTGTACAGGGTTGTCTTCAGGGAAGTAGCAGAGACAAAAGACATATCCTTGGTCTTACAGTATGATTGGAAAATGCAAATGACTTTAATAAAGACAAATCATCCTGTTAATAATTTCTATTCCACTTTGTTAACATGTGATAAGAAGTAAGAAGGGAAGGATCACAAGGATCTCTGCATAGTTCCTAAAAATTAACTAGACAAAGAGCTGCATGACTTCTGGCAGGGAGAGCATGAAGAAAGGAATATGATTGTTTTGGGAAAAGAGGAGAAGCATTTGGGGGTTCGTTCCCTGAGTGTTCCCCAGGCTGTGGGCCCTGCTCCCTCACAGCCAACTCTCCACAAGGTTCTATTGGTCAGAAGCCAATCCCAGGTCCTGCCCACCTGAAGGGATGAGAGAGTATAGGGTGGTAAACCAGGAGGCGGGACTCACTTCAGGGGCCGCCCTGAAGGTCTTCCTGACACACGGTCTGTAAGAACCTGTAACAGCACCTGCCTATAAAGGGCCCAGGGAACAGGGTGGGCAGAGACTTACCTTCATTCTTTTTCACACTTCAATTATTATTTACTTATTTTTTTTACCATGCTTTGAACTTTTTTTTTTTTTATTGCTGGAGATTCATTGAGGGTACAAAAAACCATGTTACACTGATTGCATTTGTTGGGTAAAGTCCCTTTTACAATCGTGTTTTGCCCCCAAAAGGTGTGGCACACACCAAGAACCCACCCTCCTCGCTCCTTCCCAGTTCAGTTTTGTAAAGTGTATTTACTACTTTTTTATTAAATTGAAACACACACCAGAAGCTAAACAATGAACAAACAAATTCATATAAAAATTTTAATAAACAGTTAAGAAAATAAAATATAAGATGGAGGACATGGTATTTTGTCCCCTCTGCAAATGCCGTTGTAACAGTCTGACTTCAGCACTCTATGTGTTCAGAGCTGGTGTCTGGCCAAGATTCATGTACAACTTCACTTACATGTAAAATTCAAGGAGCGTTTTATGACAATTTTAAGACTGTGTAAAGAAAGGTTTTATCTCTTAAAAATCCTTATTGTATATTTAGTTAGTTGGAAAGGACATATTGTAAAAAGTGGTCCATTTATATTAAAGAGAAAACCAGAAGAATTCCATTTGTAGTACAGATGGGGGAATGGACTGCAAGGACTCTAGTGTGTGTGCACACAGATGTGTGAACACTCTGTAAGATTTGGAAACAAACAGCTGTGAGATCTCATGAACGAAGCCCCTGCATGGTCCATGGACCAGCAACATTGGCATCACCTTGGAGCTTGTTAGAAATGCAAAATTTTATTCCCACCCAAACCTGCTACATCAGAATCTGAATTTTAAGAAGATTCAAATACACATTAAAGGTTGAGAACTTTGGGTCTGGACGACCTCATACCACTCTGTAGAGTGCAATACATGCCCAGAAAAACTCACCCACACTTTCACACAAAATAGCTACACAAAAATGCTATTACGGTAATGTTTATAATAATAATAAACTAGAAAAATAAAACTAATTAATCATCTGTAAAGGATGAAAAACTAAGCTATAGTGCATTTACCAAAGGAACACAGCAAGAAGTTAAAATTAATAAGCTACAGTTACATATATCATGGATATAGAGATAAATGAGCATATGGATACATTCCAAAAATGTAGTGCCGAGCCCCTTCTCCTGTCCAGAAAATAAAACAAATAAAAAAGCAAAATTGCCAGAAGGAATATACAATACAACACCAGTATGTAAAGGTCAAAGGAGGGGTGTCTAGATGCCTACTTGAGTCGTGAAATAAGCATTAGAATGACAAACACAAAGTTCGAAACAGGCTTCATCTGGGAAGGGAAAACAGAATGAGGACAGATATACAGGGAATTTTCAGGTGCATTTTTCCTGCTAGGTGAAGGAGACAGAGATTTGTTATAGCTTCTCTATGGTTCTATTGTCTCAAAATATTTCGTAGGAAAAAAATCAGCTTTTCTAGATGATGCCAAATACGTCCTCAAATGATGCGTGCAGATTAGTAATCCCTCAGGTGGCTGAGTGGGGCTCCTCACTCAGGCTCAGGAGGTCTGACTTTGAACTTTAGGGCAGGGATGAAACGGCATCATACTGCTGCTCGAAGCCTCCTTCGTCTTTTAGTAACTGACGCAGAGCACAGCCCCGTGTGCTTACCACCGCCAACTTTCCTCGTTTGGGAAGTGCACAATCACGTGCCTCGTGCATTTCTTCTGTTTCTTTCCTTTTCCTGATCGACTTGTAGGAAACA
Organism: Arctocebus calabarensis; assembly: GCA_963573935.1. Taxonomy (NCBI): domain Eukaryota; kingdom Metazoa; phylum Chordata; class Mammalia; order Primates; family Lorisidae; genus Arctocebus; species Arctocebus calabarensis. Next base: position 80,477 of record CAUYON010047429.1, read on the forward strand.
CTAATTAAGATCACAGAGAATGCAAGTTGATGTCCATTTTCTGTTTAAGTTGCAAGTAGTTATCTCCCTCAAACCAGAGAGAGCAAAGGCTAATGGAAGATGTCTGGATACAAAGTGGGTCACATCTTAGGTTTACCATCCAAACCGTACACTGAAAATTGTTCTCATTACTGTTAAAGGCACTATTATGGGTGCGTTATTATTAAATGCATGGTTATAAAAAGTGAGGTCAAAGAAACAAAAACGATTTCTATTTAAAGTTAACATCTTATGGTCTCCTCAACTGGATATCACTCTTCTTGAATTTAAAAATATAATAAAAATAATTAAATGCATGAGATTAGCAACTCTCTTTGTGTTTTTCCATGGTAATCTTACTTTATTTTGCAGAGCTTCACAGTTTTATTTATTTTTGATGCCATTATTAGTGGGAAAGAATGACATAAATTAGCAAAACTTGAGCTTTTCCCAGACAGCTAAAATTGTATTCGGGGTGTGTGTGTGTGTGGTGGGTATTAAGAAAATGATGATCAGGCAGGGCTCAAGGATTCTAGTGCTCTGGGAAGCTGACTAAGGTGGATTGTTTGAGCTCAGGACCTTGAGCTCAGGAGTCTGAGGCCAGCCTGAGCAAGAGAAAGACTCAGTCTCTATTAAAAAAGAAAAAATACAAAAAACTAGGTGGGCATGCATGGTGGTGAATACCTCTAGTCCCACCTACTTGGGAGGCTGAGGCAAGAGGATGGCTTGAGCCCAAGACTGTGAGGTTGCTATGAGCTACAATGATGCCACAGATCTCTAACCAAGATGACAGAGTGAAACTCTTTCTAAAAAAAAAAAAAAAAAAAAAACAGAAAAGAAAATGACAATCTCTGGAAATTACTTAATGAAAAAGATTTATTTTTGTGTTTCATATAGTCACTGTTTGTATCCTAAAAGCAAGATACATTTTCTTATTTTAACTGAGAGGAATTGATTTCTTTAGAATGCTGGAAAATCCTTATGCTTAAATTATTAGGGAATCCCACTTATATGATGGATGGTCTTTGTGGTGACAGCCCAAAGACAGCTTTAGTTCCATTCAGGATGGGAAATGTAGCATGCCCTTGGTGAATAAGACCTATTGCTTTTAGTAATAGTGGGTTTTGTTCTGAGCCGCATAGAGTCACTGGGATTTTTAAGCATAGCAAAACAGAAACCCGTAGATGTGTGGTACACTGCTTAAGTTTTAAGTCTAACCCTGTTTTCAGAGACTGGCTGTTTTGCTCTAAGATTTCAGATATGTCTGAAATCTACAATTACTCTTGGTCATTTGGTCAGTGACTCTCAACCTGACCGTGTTCCCCAGGCTCCTAGAGCACCACTGGGTTGTGAGTCAGCGCACAGCCGTGCATTGAGTCCATCTTGAGGAAAGGTTGGGATTGCACAGCACAGTGAACCCCTCTGGCAGAACATGCAGGAGCAACACACTGAGAATTCTCTCCTAGGCTGGACAGGCCAATGAAAGATTTGGAGAAAATACTACCTAGCCTAGACAACCTCTTGCATGACAAATGTTGCCAGGAGGCTATTAGGGACAGGAAAGTTCCATGCAAGAAAATCTGTGGAAGCATGAGAGCACAGGGAATCCTTAAGAACTGTTATGAATTCATCAAGTTCTCTGATTTCTTTCCTCATCTTTGTTTAGAAATCACTGAGAGTGTTGCCCGTCACCTCTGGCCACGTGCGTGCACATCTGTTGTGTGTGGCCTGGAGGCAGATGGGGCCAAGGGGTGCTCCTCAGCAAATAGGAACAAAGTAGACATTTATAGAGTGGGAAACTGAGGAGGTTCTGGGACATTGCATAACCTGCCCGCAATTCTTGCAGCTAGTAGGGGTACAGCTGGGATTAAGTCCACTGGTGCAACTCCAGAGCTATTCTGAGTATCTAACATGGCAAATATGCAGACTGACTCTCCCCTCCACCGCACAGTGACGTCTTGTTGCCACATCTAGCCAGGCCACACTTTTTGGCTTAATCTTAAATCAAGATTTCCAGCCCCACCGTTAATCCCTCAACTCCTGTTTCTATCCACTTACCTGTACCTTCTGACTGTCTTGTCACCAGCTCACCACTTCTTCCTCAGTGGGTCTCAAGACTGTTGTGCACCAAAATGGGAAAACACACAGCCCTACTTCGCTCTCCTCCAAACTGGAACTCCAAACACACAGCAGACCATACGGCACCAAACTTTCTCTGAAGGCCTTAACATAATGGCAATGCTATGACAGAGCTTGGTCCAAGCCAAAAACTCACTAAAAATGTGTTATTGAACTAGTGTCTGAAAGACATTGTGTGTATGTTAGACAAATTTTAGTTGGGTTGTCACACCTCACTGGTCTAACAGTTCTTTTGCTGCTTCCAGCTGCAGGGAACATCATCCTTACCTCTTTATTTTTTTTAATTTTTTTCCTACAGTTTTTGACCAGGGCTGGGTTTGAACCCACCACCTCCGGCATATGGGGCCAGCGCCCTACTCCTTTGAGCCACAGGTGCCACCCCATCATCCTTACTTCTTCTTCTTCTAGGGATCCCTGCTGACTACTGTGTTGCTCATTTCTCCAATGACTTTTGTCTATTTTTGCCCCCTCTGAGTTTGCCCTTCCCCAAATCTCTTTGCTTCTTGAGCTACTAGGAGAAAACAAAAAAAAAATCCTATTATTTAATTGTAGAGGAATTTTGCTCTTTTTGTCTCCATCATCTCACTTCAGACTACCTCTTGAGCTGCTCCTGTTATCACCAAAAGGGTCATTACTTATTTTCCTTTAAAAAAGTTTTTCAAGTGTCTACAGTTTGTAATATAAGAGCAGAAGGAACCTTTACAACTATAAATCATTTTCATGGCTTTAATATTAGACCAAGAATCTCAGAATTATTACATTAACATTCCTTCCAACAATGTGGTTATGGAAAACAGTTTAAGAATTTTGGGGGCGTCGGTAGTGATTTTTTTTCCCCTTAAAGTAAATATCACTAGGGCAAGACAATTAATTTATTGCTTTTTAATGTCACTTGAAATAACTCTTCTCTGCGGTCTGTCAAATAATATACAAGTAAAGCCATTGATTTAATTTTATTTTCAATTCTAAGTAATTACTTTTAATTTATTTAAATGTTGTTTACATAAACTATTTACAGAGTTTCAAAGTGAACTCTATGGTGTGTGGTTAGTGCTCTCCATCTTCTCTCCTTCCCTTCAAATCAGTCTGGACTTTGCATTCACAATGATCCCCCTTTTCAAAATGAGATCTTGTCCCCTGCCTGACTTCCTGTCCCCCCTGCATTACTTCCTGTTCCCCTGCCCCACTTCCTGTCTCTTGCTCCACTTCCATCCCTTTCCCCATTTCCTGTCCCACAAACAAGTTACTCACTGAGCATAGCCACCTGGGCTCTGCATGAATGAGTCCTGGCTTAACTCTCCAGCTGTATTCTCTATCTTTCCTATTGATATTAGAAATAAAACTGAATTATTCCAGAGCTTTCAAAATATCAAACTCAGTAGTGCTTTTGAGCATTTTCCAATCTTTTTTCCTTCCTTTTTTTTTTTTTCTTTGCAGTTTTTGGCCAGGGCTGGGTTTGAACCCACCACCTCCAGTATAGGGAACCGGCACTCTACTCCTTTGAGCCACAGGCGCCACCCCCATCTTTTTTCCTTTGCTTCCAACACTCCTGTTGCCCATTGTTTCTGGGAGGCTGACTTAATCCTACTCACTGATCTGGTGTTGGCCAATACATGTGCACCATGGGGCCAGCTACACCTCCTCCATTTGGAGCCTCTTTCATGAACATAGGGCTCTCTACATACATGACATGTAGCATGCTCATATTGTGAATACATCTGCATCCTTCACTGAAAGGTAAGCTGTGCTGGGAGAAGGATTTTGTCTCTGTGGTTTACCATTTTATCCTTAGACCAAAAAACTGGCCCAACGGCAGGTTCCTCCACCAACCTCTGTGGTTCATTCATGAGTAGCCAGGTGCTTATGCACAGTTCTACACACTGTACAACCATCCAAGGCAGCCCAGCCGGACACCAAGTATTTTCTCATTAATGGTATGTTGAATTAATTCAATTAAATAGTACAAAGTATATTTGCCATTTTGACATCTACTTTCTAATGGCTTTATTTCTGATCCTCTTTTCCTTTCAAAATTTCATTTTTAGTGAATTATTAAAATCTTTATAAGTTAATTTTTCTGAGGATGATTACACTATCATTTTCTAAACAAAGAAACTGAGGCTTGCAGTATAACTTCGTTTCCAAAGGCACATACCCGACCCCCTCTCCACCAAAAGCCTATCAGATCCATCAAAAATGACATGTACTTTTTATTTGAAATGTGACTCTTTCTATTCTTGATGCTTTGAAGGAATACGTGGGTGGTGTAGGAGAGGACGCAGCTGGAACCGTTACTGTTTGTTCTGCAGACAGCAGGCTCTGTGCTTCATCTAGTCCAAAGCTTGGGAGAACTTGGAAACATAAAGTTGACAATTACTACTGTTCAGAATGACTACCATTATTCCTTTTGTTAACACATATCATTGTGGCTAATCTGCCTTGTGCAACTCAGAGCTGCCCCTTCTCCCTGAATGCCCAAGCTCCCCGCCTCTCCCTGGGAGAAGACTGCTCTGCATGCAGAGAACCTTTAGAATAATCAAGGGAATGAGTCATTTGAACACCAAGCCTCCTTTCCACCACGTTTTTGAAAGAATTGTCAAAATACCACTTTTGTCATAATTAAGGTTCTTCAAAATACCAAGCTATTCGTTCTGAATGCTTCCTCCCACATTCCGTCACAACACAGCAGTGCGCTACAGTGGGAGCAAGGTGCCCCTCCCGTGCCACATGCTAAAGACAGGGCCGCTGCTCGGCAGCTCCTGCTGGAGCCCTTTTTAGGCCCTCTCTGAAAGACACTTCAAGTTTGGAATGATTGCACTGATGAAGTCTTTTTAAAGCTGTGGTTATTTTCCTCCTCTTCTTCTTTTTTTTTTTTTTCTGTTTAAAGAACAGGAAGAACTAATTGAAGTGTTACAGGAGTAAGATCTGGACAAAAAGTCATCTCCTCTTCAAGTATTCTTGCCCAGGCTCCTTCTGTTGCCTCCTGAAATATTTATATGAGCAAATACCTTGACTTATCATAAAGAAAACCTAGGACGACATAGTCAAACAAACTCATTTCTAAACGAAGATAAAAACTCACAATGGGTACGGAGGTAGCCAGCTACCATTCACCATTTAGATCTGTTAACGGCAGTAAGTAAATATTGGTGAAAGCAGTTTTTTTCTTTGACTTCAAGAGCTAAGCAAATACATGAGTATGGGAATAATTCTCTAAAGAGCAGATTTAACGATTTGTGTTGGGAAAGACTGGAGAAGACTATTTCACACATACCTAGAGCAGAGGCAGAGCTTTTAGGCTCTCCGGGAAATTTGCTTTTTCTTTTCTGCTCTTAGCAGTTTTACAACCTCACTTTCAAAAAGCCCGCCAGGAACCACTGAGAGACAGAAGGAGACAGAAAGATTAAACACAACGGAAATATCACTATCAATGAGATTGTCAACATTGCCAGACAGATAACATTGCCTCTATTTAGCCAGAGAACTCTCTGGAACCAATGGAGAGATCCTGAGACTGGCCCCGTTGGCGGGCTGCAGTGTGGATGGCCACCGCTCTCATGACATCATAGATGACATCAACACGGGTGCTGTGGAATGCCCAGCTAGTTGAAAAGTGCAAAGGAAAATGTTTCAATAAAGGATCATTTGACAGCCCCCCCAAATATTTAACATGATTTATCTGAAATTATTCTTTGTATTAGTTTTACATTTTTCTTGTTTAATATTTTACTTTTTATTAATATTGTGTTTTAAGACACAAATCATAAGTATGTGATTCTTCTTCTTTGTCTCACAGAAGTGTAAGCTCTGTTGGAAAAACCTTTCACCATCGCATTTTCAGCACCCAATGCATGGCAGAAAAATCAATAAATATTTGTCAAATAAATAACTTTTCAGAACTCCCTACTGTGAATGATAATGTCATTAAAATAGGAAGAATTTATGGGGCTTTTACACTGTGATTGATACACCCCGAAGGCTTGACACGGACTCTTTCATCCAATGCTCTGCCAGATAAGCTCTGCCAATGCTATCACAGTTTTACCAGATGAGTAATTGCAGGAACAGAGAAAAACAGACATGTCACAAGTCATAGACACAAAAGGGCAGAACCAGCCTGTGAACCAAGGCAATTCAACACCAGGATCAGGATCAAGTAAACTATGACCACCCTTCACAGCCTCTGAAAACAGAGCCAACCAAGAAAAGTAATCAATATGACAAAAAAGATGATGTCCATCGTAGAACACCCCAATTACTTTTTCTTAAGTGATCAATGAAGTGTATATTGGTAGCCTTCACTATGCATGATTCTAACATGCAAGATGTTCGGTCACCATGGTTTAGACAAATAATGCAAGTCCCCGGCAATTCAGTTTAAATTTTAGTTCCTATGGCACATTAGCTATGAATGATGACATGAAGCACAAATTCCGCCACACACTCTTCATTCCACACATCACTTTGTGAATAGCAGACGTGCATACTAATCGGTAAGGGAGCTAATTACCTCTTTCTTAGTACATTGGTGATGTACACTTGCTATTCGCTCAGACTCCACACAGACAACAAGGCATGGAGCTTTGTTGCTTCCTTGTCACCCAGTGATAAACCCATATGACATTTTTCAAAACATAGGTTAATCAAAGGAGGGAATTGACCAATAAATCGGTTCCACAGAGAAATGGAAATTGTTAGCATTGGGTGTGAATTTCTAATCAAACATAAATGGAGCTGTAGGAGCAACTGCTGGCTGTGGGAACGTTGATGCTGTGACATTGACTCCATATGCCGCCAAAGGCACTTGGAGAAGGTAAACTTACAACCGAAAAGGAGGACAGTGGTTGTGAAGAGAAGGTGTCCCAGGGAAATTGAAGCTGGCAAAACATACTTCATGTTGAAGGAATTCTCAGAGACATTGTAGGGCATTGCATTGAAGGCACTGACAATACAATGTTGCAATCTGATCCACTCTCAGAAGGGGTATGAAAGTTCCACCAGACATGGAAAAGATGTTTGCTCCATGTTGTGAGTTTAATGATGAAAAGAATGTAAGCATGGTCTAAGCTACTCAATACATTTTTTAAAAATAAATAAAATACTCTCTTTCACAATGTGTCTAATGCTTTCAACTACAATATACATAATTATATATACTGTATATAATGATATTATGTACCATTGTATATTTTACTATTTTCGTCTTTTCCCTATGCACTTAAAGCTGATAATAATAGTAAAAGTTGTTAAAGGTTACAGAGCAATCATCATTTCTCATCGATTATTAAAACTATTTTGCATGGTTTCAGCTTACATCTACAAAATGAGCACAATCTATCCAAAAGAATTTTGAAAACTAAATTTCAATAACTAATGAGTGAATAAAGCAAATGTGCTTCAACTATGAAATTCAAATTTAGGAGATGCAAATTGTTGCTATCTTTTTTGCAATGGATGTCAAAGAAAAAGCTTTAGGCTCTTTAGCTAGCTCGCAAGTTCCACAGGGAAAAGCTGTTGCCATGAAAATAGGAAAATGCAAAGAAAAAGGGCGAGCTTTGGAGAACCGAGAAACTTAGCTAAATATTGGCTTATTGATTGTAGTCTTGAGAACTCATTCAATAGCTGAAGCTTTTGCTTTAACTATGAAATATGGTAATATACACTGTGCAACAACAGGAAACAATAGGTACTTGGGTGTAGGAGTTCCACATGTGTGTATACATATGGAAAATACTGGGCACAGTGCCTGGCAGATGATACTAGGAACTCTACAAACTGCTGCTCTATTTTAGCCACAGTAAAAGCAGAAGAGAATCAAAACAGAACTTGTTAAAAGTTAAAAATCCAGTGGTGATGGTAGAGCTCTTTCCCCTCCAATGCAGGGTAGAAAACTGCCATTTATTAAAGGCTTAGTCAATGTCAGGGGCTGGTACAGACACTCTGTACAATTAGGTGGCAAAATAGTGCTGAGAGGTTTCCAAAAGCATCTGCTGATGGTGATGACCGTGCACTTCTTCAAAACAGAGCATTGCTAGCTCTGTGGAACTAGGAACAATATTTAGGTTTATCTCTGGGGCATCTTGAGTTTTCTAATAAAAATTTTAGATATTCCAGAAAGAATTTTAAAACTCTACAGTTTTTCTTCATATTGAGTTGTTTCCCTGATTTCACATTCATAGAAACCAAGCTTTGGCTTCTCTGATTTTCTTTTTGTTTGAGTACAATACAAAGAGAATCAAATTTTAATAACTACTATTGTTATGTATTTACATATAATGAGGTTATTTCTATGTTTGTGCAGATGGTCTAGAATAACTAAATGTTGTTACAACCCATTCTTATACATGTGACGCTTCTCTACTGGTTTCTCTGATCTTGATCAATAAAATATTATTTCGATATTTGTTTTTGTAATAAACTTTATACTACACTAGAAATTGGATAGAATTGTACATTGCTTCTGTTTCTTTCAGAGAGAAGTCAGAATAAAAGTTGTTATGGTGAGCACGCTGCCTCCTAGAGTTTGCATGACTATGTTTGGGTAGATCTTCAGTGAGCTGGGATGTGAAAGAGAGTTGAATGGATGGCAAAGTCAGCCTCGGAAAGAGTCTCGGCCCCTGCTTATCTCTATAGCTTATGTTTTCACCCCTGCACACATTTTTACTCTAACTGAGTTAATGGTCTCTTTTCCTGATGTAGCATGTTCTTACTCATCTATGTACCATAAACCAATGTAATAGCAAAGAAGGGAGAGGGGAGGGAGGAATGTGAGGGGTGGGGAGGAGGGAGAACAAGACAGGAGAAGGAGAGGGGTACCCGACTAAGGTAGAACCAGGGTGGAGGGAGAGGAGGTCTGACTAGGAGAAGGGCTAAGAAGCCGTAGTAACAAACTGTGCTGTCCTGGACTCCCCAGGTAAACCCTTTACCATGATGTGAGAAGACCCTTTTCCATCTCCTCCTGTACATCTGCCACCAGCCAGAGAAACCATGACCTTCAGGCACCCTCTTCCCCCTGATGTTTTCCAATCGTAATATATTTTCTTCCTTGCTACTCTGTTTACCCAATATTCTTCTCTCCCCAGCCTCGCCTCTTTTATTTGCCAGAGAAAATGTTCCCTCACCTGACTCCCAGGGACTGAATATTTGTGCCTCATCCCTCCAAGTTCACATGTTGAAACCTACCCCTCAGTGTGGTGGTTTTTAGAGGTGGGACTATTGGGATGTAGGTATGTCATGGGAATGGAGCCCTCATGAATGGGACAATTCCTTATAAGGAAAGACAGGATACAGCAAGATGGCAGCCATCTGCAAACCAGGAACAGAGCCCTCCCGGACACAGGATCTGCTGACGCCTCACTGTGGGGTTCCCAACCTCCAGAACTGTGGGAGATAAATGCTCATTGTTCAAGCCACCCAACTATGGTACTTCTGGTATAGCAGCCCAAACCCTGTAACGCACTGATCTTCCCTAGTGCGATGAAGCACTTTTACCAGTTGTACAAAAAGCCCTTTCAACATATTTCAATTATGATATAATCTAGTGAATGAAAAATAAATATATATATAATTTTGTGGTTGGCACCAAAACAATAGGATCTCTCTCTTCTAAGGAGAGATCCTATTAGGGAAAGAACTGTTTGTATGTAGGAAAACACAGTGAAAAGCAGAAGCTAACAGAAAGTAAGGCCTCAAGGCAACAGGTTAGCAGGAACAACACAGAGACAGAAGAGAGAACTGTGTTCCCCAAAAGGCATTATGCAGCTATGACAAAAAGCAGAGGAGGGACAGGATGGGCAATGCACTGACAACATAAAGCGTACATTGGTGGAAATTGCCAGAAGGGGGAAGTTGCCAGAATTGGCTGACTTTTGGAAAGAGAGACATCCACCTCCCGTATGGTCACGGGCACATCATGGGCACTGTTCCCCTGCAATTACTCCAGTTTGTCTCTGGTGAAAGTCTACACCCCATGTTGGCATCAACCAAGTGGAAACTTGGGGTTGTAAATAAGAAAAGTCTGTGTTCGGTGTTTCAGTTGACATCAGACTTGGGAGAAAGGAACAAAAATAAAAGAAAACACATAGTGGAGAAAAAACAATTCCAAAGAAAACAGATGACCAGAGTTGACAGGAAATTTAGAAAAAGAAATAGAAAAAGAAATATTATCCCCCTCCCATTCCAGATCCCTGTCTTTACTCCATGCACCATTTAAAGTACCAATTATTTCCCCACTTGTAAAATTAGAGGAATAAACTAGATGGTCCAGAAGGCCCCTGTGCTTTCATCTTCTAAGTATCTAAGCTTTCCAGTGAGCTGGGGAAAAATAATAAAAGTTAGGTCTGATTGTAGAAAAATATTTGGTGATATGAATTAGCTTGATTAGGCATAGGAGATGACACAAATAATTACAGTCATTTAACACCTAGGTAAGAATAAAGAGAAAAGGTAAATTAAGAGAAGTATTTTCATGGCACCCAACAAGGGCTTGTTTATATTCTCCTGACAGTTTTGTAGCATCTGTTCTAAAAAATTATGATGTGTTTTGAAATTATTACTTCAGTGTACATACAATGTGTGTCAGACATTTCTGTAATTATGTTGTTTTAAAAAGTTGCAGTATCTGTGGATATGGAAAGTGTACTGATATGAGAAAATATCAACTTCCCTTCTTTCCAAACTTGGCCTTTTAAAGATAGTTGATGTAGCTTGTCAGTAGCAACAGATGGTGAGGGATTGGTTTGATTAATTGATGAAAATACAATTGTGTGCAAAGAAAATATTAAATTGTCTCTGTTTATCTATAGAGGCCGTTATCTGATTGTGTTTATGTAACCGCAGTCACCAAAAGCTACCATTTGGAAAAACCAGAGAAAGTGTGTTGGTTGAGTCCACCACTTCGATGATAGATTGTCTACCTATGTTGGTAGATGGAGACTGGTGTAAGGGGAAGAATGGAAACAGTTGCAATTTCTAAGGAGAGAAGATATTGATGAAATTAAGTCAACTTTCCATTAGTCACATATTAATTGGAAGCACAGAGAACTATACAAAGTGGGATACTCTACAAAGTTCCAGTTTGGGTACAAATCCCGCCCCAACACATCCTGGTTGTGTGATCTTAGTTGCTATCTGTACTTCAGTTTGTTTGTCTGCATAATGTGTGTGTGGGTATAGGGGGTAACTTCTAACTCTTAGATTAAATGAATGGATACAGATGGGGTGTGTAGACCCAGGCCTACATACTTGGGAACTCTATAAACATCAGCCGTTAGTTTGGTTAGAAGATTTTGTCACAAGGAAAGATTTAGAAATGCTATTATTTAAGAGAGAAATGAGCACATATTTCTTTGTTTTATGTGATATTTGGAGGAAAATTTTAAAAATGTGGGGGCCATATTACATAGCTGTAGGGTAGAAACAGGCACTTGGGGAATCAGACTTTAGCTGCGTGGATTCATGGCTGGCTATATTCCAGGCACTGCAGTAGAACCTTCACCTGTGGTAACTCATACGAGCTTTCTAATATTCTTTCCAATATTCTGAGAAGTTACTTATTATTGGCATCCATAACCCTCTCCATGGTGGAGATCTTTCAGGGAAAGGTAATGAGTGTTATGGATGCCAAGCCCCTTAGCTGAGCTCACACACAGCTCGTAGATGGGAGTGTCAAGGTCAACAACCCCACGACCTTCACCCTGTTGCATGGTTCTCCCTCCTGATGAGGCATGGAGGTTGTGGCGACTACTATCTAAAGCAGAAATTCTTAAACTTTTTGGTCTCAGGACCACCTTACACTCATAAAAATTATTTCAGGACTTAAAGAGCTTTGCCTAATATGGATAATATCTATCAATGTATAGTATGTTAGATATTAAAACTGAAATTAAAAAAATTATATAGCAATTTATTTTTAAATGGCAATGTACACCCATCACATATTGATACAAATAATGCCTATTTAGGAAAAATAACAATATTTGCCAAAGCAGAAAACATTAGTGAGAAGAGTGGCACTATGTTACATTTTTGCAAACCTCCTTAATGTTTGACTTAATAGAAGACCAGATGGGTTCTAATTCAATCTGTTTGGAAGTGTAGTCTTGGTTGAAATATACAAAGAATATCCAGCCTCACACAGATATGTGTTGGAAACAACAGAAATATTTTCAGAGACATTTTATATAAGTTTGGATGTTATTCTTTGATACTACCCCAAAACTAAAAACAGATAGTTTCTTAAAGGTTAATTGCAATGTGGAACATCTGAAACTATATCAATAAACTTTCATGTCTTTTCCATTAACAAACATTCGGTTATTACAATATGAAAGGGGTCTTTACCCTTGTTTGATTTTTAACATTATGCACTGGTTATTTGGAAGGTATTGGTTCACCAAGGTATACATTATTGAAACTAAAAAAAAACTTTCAATACTATCACAAATCTCATCAGAAAAGACTCTAAGATTAGAGAAGCTGTCAAACTCATGAGAAAGATACAAATTTTCTACAATTCTAATTTTCACATGAAAGCTTACATTTTTAACATTGTAAACAAATATTGTCAGTTGTGTTCCTTGAAATGACAGGTGCCTTTTGTTGACAGTCAGAAAATGCTTGCCAAATGCCAAAGGCTGAATAACCACACTTATACAGTTGTTGTTCTTTCTAAAGGAAAGAATCTTTCAGAAAAAAAGGAGCTAGTGCAACTCGCAACTCAAACAATGAACCATCAGAATGACGTATGTATGTATATACTCCCTGTTTTGTTGCATAGACCATTAGCAAATATGCACTTCAGTGTCTAGATGTTTTTAACATTAATAATACATGTTGCTGCTTCAATAGGAACATGCTTGAATGAGACTGGAACTTTTCCTTTTCCCCCACAAGTGTGTGGAGGTGAAGAATGTGATGAGTGTTAGTGCTGTTTGTTTCCACCACCTTCTTCTGGCTTAGCAATTTGATAAGCAAGGAGACAACTGCTGCATCTGTGCCAGCAGGGCAAATCGCAAACCATAAGGACAAAAACACCATGAAAATAATGCACACCTTCCCCCACCACAAATGGATCTGAAGGACCTCCAAAGATCTATGGATCACACTTTAAGAGCCAGAGTCTAAAAGATTATCTGAAAGAAATTATTTAAAAATTTCAGACTGATGCTCAAATAATAATAGTAAGTAAAAGGCCCAAATGCATATGATTTAAATGTAAAGCCTATCTTTTTAATTGTTTAAGGGGGAATACAGGAATAGAAAATTATGTTAATGCAAATGGTGCCACATGCATTCTCCCCCAGTCTTCTCAGGTTAAGGAATTTCCTTAGGTTTTATCAAATTCATAGCATTTTAAATTAAAGTTTATTTAGAAATAATTAATGGGAGGAAAACTTAGCATCAGACCCAATACACTGCATGACTTCAGCCCCATTAAAGTTTCTGAACCTCTTGGTGAGAGCAAATTATATTTAATCATCTAGTACAAGGAAAGGTCTCGAAAAGGAAGTAGAAGAAGTCAGAATGAGGGGAAGATAATAAAGGAGAAGATGAGGTGTTGAGTTGGTGACCCCAATAGCTGAACTTGCCTGTTTTGTATCGCCCAAGCCATGCCTTATAGGAGAGTAGAATCTGCAAAATTGTGGAGGGTTGCCTTACAATGGGCATTTCCTTTTAACGCCTTCATAAAGAGATTTGTTTCTTTTAATTAATTATCTGAGATACTACTGTTTGTTTTAAGATGTGTAATCTGGATGGCAGTGCGTGCAGATAACAAGAGCCAACGACTGCGTAGTGCTCACTGGGTACAAGGCATTCCTCTTCTCCTATCTGGGGGTCCCAGTCCAATGAAGTATATGAGTTTCCAAATTACTATATTTTATTCACACAGCAATTAAGTGCTGGCGGACTATAACAATAATGTTGCTTCTAAAAAAATCTATTGGTTGAAGAAGCAGCTCAAACAATAGCTAAAAATTGCAGATCCTGAAACAAATTCCTTGAGTTTAACTCCACTTCCATCCTTTACTATGCACATGACCTTGGCATCTGTCCCGCTAAATTTAGATCCATCTGTAAATGGGTATCATGATGATAATTTCTAATTCATAGGGTTGTTATGAGGATTAAATGAATTAAAATACGAGGTTGGACAATTAAGTTCATGAACTCATCCTAGGAAAAGTGCTACATAACTCACTGTGGAATATCACTACAGTCACCAGGTGGCCAAGGCAAATACTTCGAAGGTGACCATACTGATATTCAGCAAAGAAGTTCATAGCACTTTTTCTAGGACAAGTTCATGAACTTAATCGCCTGTCCTTGTACGCAAAATGCTTATAACAAAGCACTATAGTTTGCTATTATCATCACCATCATCATAATCCCATCATAAGGTTTAACTGCTCTTCTTTCTTAATTCTGATTAAAATCTCGCCACTGTAGCACACTGCAGGCCAAGGAAAACACTAAGCAGGTGAAATGCTTCTCAGAGGAGGGAACTTAATCCCCAACCACTTTTTTTCTCACTCGCCTCTGACACCCAAGGAAATTTTAGACGAGTTTTCACTGAATTCTTTCATCTGAAAACAATACCTGTTGCTGGAGATGAAAGTTTCATTCAAAAGCTCCATTTGCATTTCCTCCATGCTCCTATTCCCAAAGACAAAACACAACAGCGGTTTCTGTGTTGAAAATTTCTCCACATACACTCAATTGCACTGGTGTGTCTCCTTCGACTCCCATTTCCTTGTAATCAACCACATATTCCATTTAACAAAAAAACTCACAAGATAATCTTTTCATTCTTCTTGACAATCTGTCTCTTGACTTCCACTCTCCCTACAGTTTTAAACCTAATGACTATCAGTTGGAATATGTAAAATCTTCCCCAAGCATCTCCTCTCCAGCCCACAGACTCTGCGCCTTTCTTTACCAGGCAGGTGCAGCCTCAGGGTAGGTTATTTTTTTCTTTTTGCATCAATGCTTATTTCAGTTACTTGGTAGCTCACAGGGATTTGAGTCATATGGAGATATTTTGTACTTCAGCAGACACAGAGGGAATGTTGTTGGCAAGGGAAGTCGTAGCGTGGCCTAGCAATTGATTTTTGTCATGAGGCAGGACCCCAAAGATGATACACATTTCTTTGATTTTGGAGAGAGAGACACAGGGTGAGCACTGCCACGGAAAATAATCACCTGCCTCAGTGCAAACAAGAGCCGGAAATTACCCTGTCCCCACAATCATTGCCTTATAGCCCAACAAGCCCAGAGCACAACAGGATTCCTGAAATAGGATCTTCCTAATTTTCAAGTGGAATCTCCACATGCTATAACCCCACTGGCTCTTTTCTCAGCACAGTGAGTTAGGATAGTGGTGGTTTGGTAAAGTGTCATCTTTAATACAAGCTACATTACATTTTCCAGAGGACCCTTCTGGGAGGAAATATTTTAAAAATGGATGAATATCTGTGGGCTAGTCTAAATCATAGGAGAGGTTAGGAATTATTTCTTGTCAGTGGAAATACACATACATTGACTGAGTTTGCAGTTGGATTCATATGCCAGCGAAAGACTCACATTTTAGAAAAAGAAACTATATAAACGAGGCATCCTCATGTTGCCCTTCAAAGATGTACTTGGCTAAAACAGCCATCTGAACCTTTTCGGTTCTTTCAGGGGCTGATGGTTTTCAGAGGCACTTTTATGAGCAACAAGGTTTTCCGTGCCCTCTAGTGGCTGTTTCGTTTCTGGCATTTGAGTCAAAGTAATACACAGGTAGACAGCAAAATTTTGCCTAAGGATAAAATGAAAAGAGCTCTGTGCCGTCACGGTTTTGATGTGGTTTCTGGAGGGCCATTACAGTACAGGGGGTTTCCAGAATGGCTTTACCTTATGCTTCACAAAGATAGATTCAAACCTCTGCTTTCTTTTCCCAACCTCTTTCCCTGTGCTGGGGAATTCTGCCTCATTTAGGCTCACGTATTACAAGAATTAGTTATTTCCATTTGAAAGTGAACAGAGAAGAACCTATCTCTGTCCTTAAACTCTGCCTCCTGGGGAGAAAAATGCTGGAAAAATCTATTCCTCTGAAAAAAGGAAAATGAGTCTCCATCAGTGTTTAAGCCACAGGGTGGATCCATATGGCATTTTGAGCGGCCCATCTTCCTGTTTTCAAGTCCAAAGAGCTCTGTAGGAATCCAGTGATGCTCATACCTTCCAAAAGCCAAGGTGATTTGGAAAAGAGGCTCTGAGACGGAACAGCTGCAGCTGCGTGGTCAAAGGCAGATTCATTTTGGTGCAGCTGCCAGGCCTTCTGTAAATTGTAATTCCTAGTAATTATTGGAAGTGACACTGACTCTTGTTAATTAACCCCTTTGACACAAACAGAAGGTGTGCTTCCCCTGGAGGCCCGGGTGTTGGGGTAGAAAAGATCTCATCACTTTGCTCTTCCACTCCTGTAGCCATCAACCCTGGAAAGGTTAAAATAATGAGGTAGTTTGTTCAGAACTGGTGTTTCATATTAATCTAAGAAGTTGTACTATCCATGGCTTGCTTGGTGACGGAAGAAAGGAACAGTTCTAAACAGGGAGGCAGAATGAAGAAGCAGCAGCATGTTATAAGATATGTCCTGTGCAGTGACAGTGTGACTTCAGACCAGCCTTTCTACGATTTTCACATCAAAGTTTCAAAAGTTTGTTCTAAAGTTTGTTCAATCACTGTTCTAAACCAGTGAGTTTCAACCTGTGTGCCATGAGAAGATCCTAGGTGTGCAGTGAAAAATTTTAAAGATCATTAATTCAATGGGCGGGGCCTGTGGCTCAAAGGAGTAGGGTGCGGGCCCCGTGTACCAGAGGTGGTGGGTTCAAACTCCTCCCTGACCAACACCACCAACAAAAAAACTGCAAATGATCATTAATTCAATTATTTTTGAAAGAAGTTCAAAGCACCGTATGTATCTTCATTTTTTATACTTTTTAAAATTAGATGAACATAATTTAAGTGTGCTATGGAAGTTTAACTAAGGGTTCAACTGTGCCTTGAGATAAAAAAAAAAAAAGGTTGAAAAGCACTGTTCTAAACATTCATACTGTACAGTAGATCATGTGTATAATTTAAACACTGTTCTAAACATTTATACTGTATAGTAGATCATGTGCGTGTATAATTTAAAGAATAATGAGAAAACAAATACTTTTGTGCTGAGTACCTTTATGGGGTAAAACCAAACTGTTTTCTGTGTTGGTGTATAAATGTCCTTTCCTCACAGCACTATAAACAGACATTCTCCTGTTCCACACCTTCCTTACCAATTCTTCACAATATCCACCTTTTAAACATTTATATCTGGTAGGTGTGAAATGGTAATTCACTGCAGTTCAGTTCTGAGTTTTCCTAAATGCAAGTGAGTGTAAGCAACTTTTCATATATCTAGCTATGCATTTTTCGCCTATTTCTACCGAATTATGGGTCCTTTTATTGATTTGGGAGAGTTCTTTATATATTCTGGATATACAAGGTCAGCTGTTTATGTTGCAAATATTTTCTCCTAGCTTGAGGCTTCTCTTTTTGATCTCTTTCTGAGGTATTTTGATGAGTAAGTTCTTAATATATTTGTGTAGTTGAATTTAACAATTCTTTATTTGTGATTTGTGTTTTTAGTGGCTCATTCAAAAAATCCTCTTCTTCCCGAAGTCGTAAAATAGTCTCCTGTATCTTCTAATGTGTTACTGTACTGTCTTTTGTATTTGTGGCAAGGAAGGCTAATTACCTGATAAATGCTCATGACCTTCTTCAAAAGACAGAATTTTTGTTGGGAAGTAGCTGGTCGGTCAATGATTAGTTAACCCTTCTTTGCATTACATGGTGCTATGTGTCACCAATAGAATATGTGTAGAAGGGATGTAGCTCTTATGTAAGTATATATTTTCTTGTCTCTTTCCCTATTTACAAAGATGCAAGGACTCTGGGATCCTAGGATCTAGTAAAGCCACCAATGGAAGGAACCTAAAAGCTCACATCATTATATAGGTAAATAGCTAACTATTATAGACTAAAGATTTGCACCCACTCCCCCTATACCAAAATCCTAACTCTCAATAGAATGTTTTGGGGAGGTGCTTAGTTTATGGGGGCAGAATCCTCATGAATGGGGTTCATGCCCTTGTAACAGAGACCCCAGAGCAGTCAATGAGAAGACAATCGCCTTGAACTAGAGAGCTGGCCTTCACCATGCTGGCACCCTGTTCTCAGACTTCTAGCTCCAGACTGCAAGAAGTACATTTCTGTTGTTTATAAGCCAGTCTGTGATAGTTCATTAGAGCAACCTGGAGTAAGACACCTGGCAAGAAGGAACACCTACATTTAGCCCTCACTTTAGCGAGACAAAAATTTGTATTGTTTTAGTCATTCCATTTTTGGCTGTTTTGTTTCATCGGCCCATATTATTCTGACCAATAAGGGAATTTTATCTTGAAAAGGAAAATTGCCTTGACAAATTTTAGCATAAATGGCATTGCCATAGCAAATGGGTGATAGGCAGCAAGGACAAAGATAAAGCAAGACAGCTATATGGAGAGCTCTGTTATGCAGTAGCATGAAGAATTGCCTGCTATAGTTTTGAAAGCAGACCAAGTGCCTTGTAGATATGTGGCTTGGCAGGAAGTAGCCGGAAGAAGCTAGAACTGCTGGTGTGCACTGGTTTCTACTCACTGCTCACATCAAGGTATACAAAGCAAAGTGACTGTCTTTAGAACATACACAGAAAGCAAAAAAAAAGGAGGGAGTCCAGAAATTTAGAGATTTAACAACTGACATAGCTATATCTGTACCCTAAACCAATATTAAAAAATTAAAATGAAAATAGACTTAGAGGAGAAATGCCCATTAGGAATTCTCAGTTCCACAGAAGGATTAGGCCCTATGGCAAAGATCAGATTAAAACTTTTTCTTTCCAACTCAAGGTTATTTTATGAGATGGCCTCCAGCTAGCTGCCATGACATTGAAAGGGCATGGGGGACAAAAGGCAAATTTATGGATCAGACTGAGACCTATGTCTAAGAAATAATATGGCTATTCATTCCTGGAGTTTATTGGAAGCAAGAAAATGGGAAGTCTACAAAGTTTCTGTAACACTTATATTGCTAAATAAGCTGAAAACTGGCTTTAGAATGCCCATGAGTATAAATTAGCTATCATGCCTTCAAATTTGCCCCTCCGAGAAGCTGGCGGTAAAAACTAAGCCCCCTCAAAGAGGATGTATTTCAAAGCCCATTTCAGATGGGGCCCTAAGCAGTGGTGCTGTCAACCATAGGGTCCCCATAGGGTCAGCCGCATTTGGAATCACTCGGGAAAATGTTAGAAATGTAAATTACGCAGACTTACTGAATGAAAAATGCTAGGGCTTGGGCCCAGAAATGTGTGTTATAACAAGCCCTATATTCTGATGCTCGCTTAAAGCTTGAAACTGTCTAAAAGGGAAAAAAATAAGGAAGAGCTTCCTGGAAAGGAGAGTAACCTGGAAAGAAAAAAATTGAGTCCAATCAAGGTCCTTCCCCCATAGCCAGGAAACAGTCTTCCTCATGCGTGCATGGCAGGACTTAGAAATTCCTATGATTATTGTCTCTTGTTCTTTCCTTTTTTTTTTTTTCCCTGAAGGAGATTTTATATTGCAGTTACCTTTACTCTGCTTTGCTTTTATGTTTTAGAGTCAGGAGTGATGGTGACTTTTCTTTCAGTCCCTAAACAGCTAGATAATGGGTATCTACACTTAGACCTATGGGAGAGAGAGCAGTGGCCCCTGCCAAGGGGAGAGAAAAGTGATTAAGAAAAAGGGGATACAAAAGAAGAGCCCAAGGCCCTGGGCAGCAGAGGAGCCATGCAGGGAGTTTGAATGTCTGTGTAGACAAAAGCTACCTTCTGACCAGAAAAACCCACACTGGTTTTCAAAAATGAATAAGAGGTATATGCAAACTTTATGTATGAGAAAAGACTTGTATGCTGAAAATATAAAGAACATTGACAACTCAGTAGTGAAAGACAGATAACTCATGTGAAACCAGGCAAATGTTACTTAAGAATATATACAAATAGCCAATATGCCTATAAAAAGAGATGCAATGTTTTTAGTCAAGTACAAATTACTTGATACCATTACACACCCAAGGGAATGGGCCAAGTTTAATGAAACTTACAGGACCATGTGCTGGCAAATACATTTGTGAAACAACTAGAATGCTGTTCGTTGCTGGGGAGAATGTAAAATTACATAGCCACATTGGAAAACAGTTTGGCAAGTGATAATAAAATTAAACGCACCTTTACCATATGACCCAGCAATTGTACTTTTAGGTATTTACTCCAGGAAAAATATGACATACATTTACACAAAAATTACTCAGATGTTTATAGAAGCTTTATATACAACAGCCCCCAAATGGAAACCACCCAAGTGTCCTTCATAAGAGAAAACATATAAACAAATGAAATATTAATTATCAATGAAAAAGAATTACTAACACAGCAAAAAATGTTGATAAATTTCAAAAGCATTACCCTAAATAGGAGTCAGAAAAAATGACAGAGCATAACATTCTAACTACATGAAATTTTGGAAAATGAAGGAAACAAATAAGTGTTTTTCCAGCAGCTGGTAGTAAGGGAAGAGAATTGACAGAAAAAGAGAATTGTGAGAACTTTGGGGGGTGATACAGAGTTCTGTATCATGATTGTGGGGACTGCACAACTGTATTCAAACACAATGTATTTTATATTAAAATGGGTGAATTTTAGTGTATGTAAATTGTACATAAATGAAGCTGACTTAAAAAAAAAAAAACTCTTCTAATTTAATTAATTGATCTGTTGTCTTGCTGCCAGCCAAAGCAGAGGTCAGCAAGTTTTTCCCATAAGGATACCTGTGGTCAATTGGTATCTGTACTAAGTACCCCAATTTGCAGTTACAGCATCAAAATAGCCGTAGACAACTACACAAATAGAACATTACTGATAGAGATGGAAATGTGAATTTTATATAATTTTTGTTGTGTCAAAAATATTATTTTGATGCTTAAAACCTTTTAGAAATGAACAAAAAAATTAGCTCATAGACCATGCAAAAACAGAAAGTAAACTGCATTTGGTTAATGGGCATATTTGCTGACTTCTGAGACAGAGAATTCTGTGCAACATCGAATAAAAAAGGCAATAGTGGGCAGATGACCTTGTTTCTCAGAGTAAGCAAAGACTTTTGACATTTTACCATTAGCCATTACATATATTTATAGGTTCCTTGGTAGATAAGCTAAGGGGATACTCCCCTACATTTCTAATTTGCTAAGAGTTTGTATCCTCTATTGACGTTACATTTGTTAAAATTTTCTGAATTCATTGAGAAGCTTATACTTTTTTCTTTAATTTATTAATAAGTTGAATGATATAAATGTGTTTTTAATATTAAATCAATCTTGCATTGCTAGAATTAAAGCCATTTTAACTCATTTCATATTATTATCTTTTTTAAATGCATTATTGAATTAGTTTTATTTTACTTAAGAATTTTTTGCACCTGTGGCTGTGTATGAGTTTAACTCTTAAGTTTTCCTTTTGTTTTTCTGTATCAAAGCATGCTATGCTCCGTTTTCTCCTTTGTAATTTTTATAGAAGAAGGAAATTATCTGCTTTTTGAATGTTTGGTCAAAGTTATTTGCATGTTTATTTGATCTTAGAGATTTTATTGAAATATATGAAATTTCTAATTATCTTTCATTGTCATAGGCCTATTCCATTTTTATTTTTCATAATTTAGTAAGTTCATTTATATTTCAAATGTCTGCAGTCTATAAACAAAATCTACAAATGTGTCTAAAGTCTGTATTTTTCTCTATAAAAGAGTATATAGTATGTTACTTTTGAGTATAAAGTAGCATAATATATACCTGGAATTTTAATTTTAATTCCAGGTATATATTACCTGGAATATTTATATTTAATTTAATTTTAATTCCAGGTATATATTACCTGGAATATTTTAACTTTTACCTGGAATATTTTGTGATTTTATAATTATTGTGATTTATATTATATTATTATTTGTATTTATTCTTCAATCCTATTTTTTGGCTTCTATTTGTCTCACTTTTATGCTTCTTTTTACCTCTTCTTTCTTGAATTCATTTGGACTAATTGATATTTATTTATTCATTTATGCATTTATTCCTCTTTTAAAACTCTCACGTAGACAGAATTAGATTTATCATAATCATTGATTCATGACAGATTCTCATAACTGGTCTCTGCAAAGTCTTCCTCTGCCTAACTTATTTGTTTGCTTGTTTACTAATATAATAATAAATTCTCATGACTTATTGCCCCCCTGAAGATCAGTAACACTGAAGTAATTTACTTGTGGGCTCTATGCAACTCCTCTTAGGTTTTCTTTTTCTTGTTCCATATTTTCCTTCCATGACCTTGGATTTTAAATTTTGGATATCTATCCTTTTAGAGGTGTTTTCCATGCTGCTGTCATGCCGTCAAGGTTATTCGGTGTATTTTTTTCTCCTCCCCCCAATATAAAGATCTTCTTGTGTCAATTACAGTCTCACCTACTTACCTACTCTAATGTAAGTGCTAACAGTTCTCAGTGTTTAACTTTTCCTTTGGTTTTTAAACCCACAAATTGGAAATTATTGTTGTTTTATGCAGGCAATATTTGCTTAGGTTTACCTAGATAATTACAAACATCTTTACACTCACCATTTCTTCTTGTCTCTAAAACGATCCATTTATCCATTTGAGGAGAGACTCCTTCCTGAAGCATATTCCCTAAATGTTGTTTGGTGAAAGTCTATTGGTGGTAAATTTCCTATTTTTCTTTACCTGAAAAGGTCATCATTTCCCCTTTATTTTCAAAAGAGACTTTTTCTGGATACAGAATTCTAGATAAATACATATTTTCTCTCAACACACTGAAGATTTTGTTTGTTTATTTTGTTTTTTGAGACAGAGTCTCACTTGGTCACCCTTGTTTGAGTGCCATGGCATCATAGCTCACAGCAACCTCAAACTCTTGGGTTTAAGCAATTCTCTTGCCTCAGCCTCCCAAGTAGCTGGGACTACAGGTGCTTGCCTCAACACCCAGCTATTTTTAGAGATGGGGTCTCACTCTTGCTCAGGGTGGTCTTGAACCTGTGAGCTCAGGCAATCCACCCCCCTCAGCCTACCATAGTCCTTGGATTACAAATGTGAGCCACCGTTCCTGGCCCTGAAGATATTATTTTACTATCTTCTTTACTTATTTTTGAAATTAAAAGTTAGACTTTGGTCTTATAGAGCCTCCTCTGTAGAACATTTAGCATTTCTGTCTGGTTAACTTTAAAATATGTCATTTGAGGGAGGCGCCTGTGGTTCAGTTGGTAGGGCACTGGCCCCATGTACCGAGGGTGGCAGGTTCAAACCCAGCCCCAGCCAAACTGCAACAAAAAATAGCTGGGCGTTGTGGTGGGCACCTGTAGTCCTGCTACGCCGTAGGCTGAGGCAAGAGAATCCCTAAGCCCAGAAGTTGGAGGTTGCTGTGAGCTGTGTGACACCATGGCACTCTACTGAGAGTGACAAAGTGAGGCTCTGTCTCTAAAAACAAAAAAAAATATATGTCTTTGATAGTCTACAGGTTCATCTGATAAATCTAGTTATCAACTCATTTTGATTTATCCTGCCTGTATATAGTGGGCTTCCAGCATAGGACGTGGAAAATTTCAATAACTCTGGAAAATTATCAGCCATTATCAACATTTATTGCTTTATATATTGTTTTTTCTCCCATTCTCCTTTTTATCTCCTTTGAAAATCTGGACCTAAAATAAAGAGGCTGGGTCAAAGCGAGTTTATAGAGAGTTTATTTGGGTCAAGGTTAGGAACTGTAGCCCAGGACACACTTCTCGGTTACTTTCGAGAGTGCTCTAGAAAGCAAAGGCAAGGATTGAAATTATAAAGAAAAAAGGACAAATCAGGAGAGGAGGGGGATTACAAAATCATTTGTAAGGAATTCACGTGGGTTTACAGAAATACAGCTGGTTACTGATTGGCTGTACCTGGTTGCACTGTAAGACGTACCTGTAAGACGTATGGCATGTCACCGCTACTTGGCAGGAGCTATCCTACACAGTAAGTGGCATCAGGAGGTAATTATTTAACCCCACGAAAGTGATCAATGCCTCTCTGGACCTGATAATTTAATGGGACTTATAGTCATCAGATTAAAAAGTTGCTTTTCTTCTTTTTTGTTTTCCACATCATTCTCTGCTCCGGCTGTAACGTGTTCATATTTTTCATTTGCTTGTTTTTTTAGATTGCACTTCAAATGGTTTATTTCTGATCTCACTTACAGCTTATTATTTTGCTCTTGATGTATCTAATTTCCATTTTTATCAATCCATTCTTTTTAAAATTTCAATTTACCATATTTGTTACCTCTAAAGGTCTGTTAATTTGAAAAAATTACTAAATCATTTCTATAACCTCATTTTCATTGCTCGTTTCTCCAAGCCTTTCCTTTATAATTCAAAACAAAGCAAATATCCTATTTTACAATCCATGTCTGTAATCTCTCATGTACGTATATGAAATCTTGGAGAGTCTGAGTCTTCTGTCCTTATATCCTGATCAGTTTCTCTCACCACGCTTTTTTGTTGGTTGGCATTTCTTATGATTGCTTTTTTTTTTTTTTAACAGATTTAATTCACTTTATTATTCTTGTATAAAAACCCTATGTTGTAGCCACAGCTGGAACCTGGGCCCTCTGCACAGATACTCTGGTGTGGGTCTTATGATTGCTTTTTTAATGCGAGTTTCTCATTATCCTTGGAAACTTTATCAAAAGGAATCCTTTGAGACCCAGGTTAACGTCGCGATCCCTTAAAGAGGCTTCACAAATGCTTCTGCCAGTTGTCTGGCATTACTACCCATCTGGAGATGACTTTATAATCAATTCTCCACTTGAACTTCCATTTTTAACATGCAGGTTATGACAAATTTGCATGTAAGCTTGATGCCGACTATGATTTCTCAGGGGCATATTCATTTTGCCTCTACCTACTGTCAGAGTAAACGCAGGCTGTTTTACATGTGGTCCCTCCTCTTCTACAGCCTTATTTATCATTCACCCTAACATGGAGACACTAGCCCCTCGACATGCAGATTTCGGCAGGAGTCTCCTATTAGCATCCCCACCTTCGCTGAATCGCATACTTAATGTCCTATCTCTCCTGCTTAGGGTGACTATATATCATTCCAGACACTTTTCAGAATAAGGGCAAATGCTATTAACAGTGACACAAGGGCAACTGGCATCAACCAGGACTATCCTGGACATATCGGGATGTATTACCCCACGGATCTTGATGTAAATATCAAAATTTAAACTGAGAGTGCCGCCAGGATTTTGCGAATACTACTGGGGAAATTGCTGCTTTTGCTGCCTGTTGCCTCCTTGCTTCTCCACCTTCATGTTTCTTTTTTCCCTTTGTGGATGCTGTCATTTCTTCCCTGGTCAGCGAGAACTTTTATAGATGTTATGGAAATATTTTCATTAGCGATTTTCATTGTTTTTAACTGGCAAGGTGTGTAGCAAATTTAATCTAACATGTTACCAGAAACAGAAATCTTTTCCGTCATTATCAAATGCATGAGGAAGACTCAATTTGAGCATGATTTTCTATAGGCAGCAATTGGCTGAGTAAGTATTGGTGTTAAAAAAAAGTAGGTATTTCTCATGCTAGATGAGGCCCATTTTTGTTAATGTTCTGTATGTCACGCCTTCTAGTATATTTCTAGGTGCTGAGAACACAAATAAATGTGGCCATGTGTTGGAGAAGTTAATAATCTCAGCAGGGAGGAAAATAAAAAACCACTGACATGGAAGAGTGATAATCCAAGTCCTGTATGATAAAGTGCTCAAATGCTTCAGGAATAAGAGCAAAATAAATGGTGGTGGTGCCTACTCTGAGCCAGACAGCTGGAGAGAGATTCACAAAGCTGAACTTCAGCAGTGTTGCCATGAGTAATACATTTGAATAGGGAACTTAGTATTAGACTTATTTTAATTCTTTAATATGAATATTGTCTGTGTTGGCTGCAGAATTTAAAGAATAAAAGAGCATTGCTTTTTTAGCTTTTAGATAGGTAATGAGAATCAGAAAATTTTTTGCAAGAAGGAGACACTTTGTTGTTTGAGCATCACTTTACTTATGGTACATATGTAGATTTTATTTTTTCTTGGATTTCCTGATGTAAGATTTGCCTATTTATAATGTTGCTTCTGATAATGGGATAATACTAAGTATTTCATATAAAATACTATCCTATTGTTCCTTCCTAGATAAATGTAAACAGAAAAGTGGGTACATTTAGCACCCTAGGATATTTCTATGTATATTGAGGACACATGTTAGAATTGTTGGTGATAGCTATACATGTTCTGAAATATACCCTTCGGGGGAGCTCCTTAGAAGATAACTGGAACAATATAATATTAAAGGGAAAAAAACTGGTTAAACATTTCATTGACTTTTAATAAGTAAATATAGCATAGCACATACTCAACTTAAAAGGCGAATCTGAATAATGCAGATAGTTTGCAAAAAATGAGGTATCTTTAAAAATAGAACCGTTTTATTAGTTATTAAATTTATATCTCCAGATATAAATACTCCAGCTATAGCCAGTACTTTACCCATGGTAGGGGTTCAAAAGATATTGGTACTGGTTTACCTGAATAGGAGTTAAAATTAATATTGTGATTTTAAAGATAAAGGCCATGCACTCCTCTGGCCTATAAATCCCTGTGCTCATTGAACAAACACACAAACTAAAAAATAATATTTTCTGTATCTATGCTGTATTTTTCAAATGTTTCTGGGAGTTATTGTGATTCATGAAAAAAATATTTAGAGCCATTAATGTAGTGTTAGCAAGGATTTTCAAAGAGAAAAACAATGTGTTCACCCCATAACCATAAGTCTAAATCATGGAAAATAAATTATATGGTATTATGTAAACATACAAAATATATTCATATATAATATGAATATGGAGAGAATGAGTAAATAGAGCAAGTCTAAGAAACCTGTGGTTTCGGTGCACTTAAAAAAACCCACTCTCCTAAAACGTCTTAAATATATACAAAATAACAAAAATCAGGGAACACTTCAGTAGAATTTAAATTAAAAAAATCATTCTGGCATCATACTCCCATACCCTAAACTTCCTTCTAAATATCAAAGTAGATGCTGGGAGTACTCCCGATTCCCAGGTGCAAAGCACGTATCTGGTTGTAGGCAGTTAGTGGAGGGCAATTGGAATAATCCCACGAATCTAACCTGGCTTAACCAAGAGCTTTTTTTGTTCTTTAAATTTCACTCTTTTAGAGCTTTCTGGCCTATTTTAAGGATATCTTTGAAAGTATTAATTTTTTTTTTTTGATGTGTTCTTCTGTTTCCTGCAGTGTTTCTGTTTCCCTGAGTGCTTTTGCTGCTGTTTCTTACTTGTTCATTCTGGAGTTTCTGATTCCTACTATTGGCTTTCCTTGGTCACCTGAGGAATTCATGGCTGTTCAATTGTACTTGAGAGCAAGGCACTAAGAAGCTGTGTTAACAAGGCAAGTCAGCTGATGGGCATCATTGTGGGATGAGCAGGCTGAGCTATGTCTCAACTGTGGGTATCTAGAATCATCTGTCCTTCATGGAAAGCAACATAGTGTAGGGTTCTCTATATAGTATTCATGGGCTCTAGGCTCAGATGCCCATATTCATGAAGAAAGCACTTAAAACAGAGCCCACTTCCATCATGAGTGCTATACAAATTGTATCTCTCATTGCTATATTTTTCATTTCACTAAAGGACCATTCACCAATATTGTACTAGGAATGTAAACAAGAAGTACCAATGTTAATGTATCCAAGCATTTCTATCCAGGAGTCTCTTGGTTGAATCTTTGGGGTTTTCTAGATACATGTGTAAGAACATGTCATCAACAAAGAGTGATAATTTAACCTCCTTTCCCCATTTGGATATCCTGATTTCCTTCTCTTGCCTGATTGCTCTGGCTAGAACATACAGGACTATGTTGAACAGAAGTGGACATACTGGGAAACCTTGCCTTGTTCCAGTTCTAAGCCAAAATGCTTTCAAATTTTCCCCATTCAGTAATGGTAGCCGTGGGTTTGTCATATACGGCCTTTATAATTTTGAGGTAGGTCTCATCCATGCTTATTTTGTCAAACTTTCTTGTCATAAAAGGGTGTTGAATTTTGTTCAATGTCTTTTCTTTATCTATTGAAAGTATCATAAAGTCCTTGTTTTTGCATCTGTTTATATGGTAGGTCACATTTATAGATTTGCATATGTTGAACTATTCTTGCATCTCTGGTTATAGATTTTGATATGAAGAGATTAATCTAGATTATCTGGATGAACCCAATGTAATCACAAGAGTTACCAAAAAATGAAAATAGGATGATCAATGTCAGAGACAGATGTCAAATGGGAAGTAGAAGTCAGAGAGATTTGATGATGCTATGATGCTAACTTTGAAGGGGGGGAGCTAAAGAACAAAAGAAAATGAAAGAAAAGGAAATGAAAATAATTCTCCTCAAGATCCTACAGAAGTAATGCAGTTCCACCAACACCTTGCCTTAAACCCAGTAAAATTTATTTTACTGTATTTTTTGTTTATTTTTATTTCAGATTGATATGAGGGTACCAATGATTAGGTTACATTGTTTGCATTTGCTAGGTAAATTTCAAGTTGTAGTAAAATTGAATTTATACTTCTTACCTCCAAAAGAGAACAAAATTGTATTATTTTAAGCCACTATATTTGTGGTAATTTGTTACAGCAGCAATAGGAAACCAATATAACCAGATTCTAGATTTCATAGACAAAAACTGTGAAAGCAACTATTTAGACCTGTGCACAGAGTTAAAAGAAAATATTATTTAGTGCATAAGGAAGAAATTTCATGAAGGAAGTGGAATTAGATAGAAAACCATAGAATCAAACAGTAAAATAACCAAAGTAAAAAATTCACCAATGGAATTTAACAATAAATTGGAGAAAATAGAAGGAATAATTAATTTGAAATAGATCCAAAGAAGAGAGGGTCATAAAATTGAAAAGAAATGAACAAACTCCCAGTAACTTGTGCAACAATGTCAAGCTGTGCAAAATAGGTGTAATTGGAGTGTCCAGAGGATAAAAGAATGAAGATATAATAGAATACATCCTTGCAGAAAAATGGCTGAAGATTTCCTGGGTTTGATGAAAAAGGCTAAATTACACACTAAAGTATGTTAGTAATGCCTAAGCATTCTAAATACAAAGAAAACTACATCTAGACACAGGATAGTAAAATAGCTTTAAACGAGAGATAAAGAGAAGCATGTTGAGAGAACCAGAGCAAAAATAAAACGTGTTATATATGTGAAACAATGATAGAAATTGCTGCTAACTTTTTATCAGAAATAATAGAAATGAAAAGGTAATGGGATAACATCTTTAATGTGCTAAAATTAAAAGCAAGAATCCTCCATCCGGTGACAATTCTATGTCCAGTGAAAATATCTTTCTTTAAAAAGGTAAAAAAATGACCTCGGATAAACAAATGCTAGAAGTAGTTCAGCCATTTACTGTCTGCATAATAATAAATCCTAAATAATGTTTTTTAGTTGGAGGAAAATGATAAATAAATACTCTTATCTACAGGAAAAAATTGCGTTCGCATTAATGAGTGGAGAAATATAAAATAATATTTTCTTTCGTCTTATAATTTTCCTAAAGGACAATTGACTAAAGTAAAAATAATAACAATATAAAGTGAGATTTATAATGTGTTTTGGGAAAAAAGTTTTGACAGCAATAGGGCAGAAGTTAGAGTAAGTAAATAGCATTAAACCATTGTAATGTTATTACATTTTGAAGACGGCAGTAAAAAGTGGAAACTGAAAAGTTTGAGATGTCAAGTATGATGTGAGAACAGAAAGTAGACAGTAAAAAGTGCAAAAATTGAGGTATGGAGCATAAAATAGACATAATTGACTATATTACTTATGATAATTGAAGTAGCATATTTATAGCCCTAGAAAAATCACTACAAAATAAAAAATGGTATAGTATTAAGAATACAACAGAATTACTTCTTATTTATATAAGAAATCAAAAAATATATTTTTCATCTAAAGGAAAACAGAAAAGAAGTAATGAGAAACAAAAAAGAAGGGACAATTGCAAAAATATGAAGCTGTGGACTTGAACCTGACCATAGCAATAACTACATTAAATGTGAGGGTACCAGATACTCTAACTAAAAGGTAGAAATTCTTAGTTTGGGTGGAAAACAAGACTCAACCATATGCTATCTGCAAGAAACACACCTTAAATATAAAGCCCCCAATAAATGGAAAGTATCAGGAACGGAGGCAAACCAGAGGCGCACTGAGCCACCAAGACTGCGCCCAGTCTCAGTCCAGTCCCTATGTAAAATTTAAAAAGATACACCCGGAAATCTATTTTCCCAGTAAAGAAAATGCAAACCATTGAGAGAAGCCTCTCTGATCCTTTCATGTGGAATTTCTGTCATTCAATAAAAAATTAATAGACGTGTAAGAAGACAGGGTCATGTGACAAAAGACTAAATGAAGGACAACAGAAGCAGACCCTGAGGTATTTCAGACCCTGGAAGGACAGATGAGTCCCTGAAAACAACTATGAGTATGCAGTTCTGGAAAATACAGGAAAAAGTGGACAAAATAGATTAAAAGACAAAGAAACTCACTAAAATCATAGAATTAACAAAAAGAACCACGCATACGTTCTATTAATGAAAAAGTACAATTGTTGATATTACGAAGTCAATGGATGGGTTTAATAGCAAATTGTACACAGTACACGTTAGTATGAAAGAAATGAAGGGCAGGTCAATAGAAAATATTCAAACAGAGCCATAGAAAAGGAAGTAGAATTTAAAAAACAGGTGAATATTATAACTTAATTTCTTCCTGGTAAATCAATAATGAAAGGGGCTGCCGCCCTTCAGGCATTTTTATGTGGCTTGCCTTGGATTGTTTGCTAACATCTGGGCCTATTGTATAATATATAGATTATATTAAATGATATCGATGTTGGATAGAATTTAAGAGCAAAATTAGTGCAAGAATGAATGTTTGGCCTCAAGTGCTACATGGCCTCGTAAGTAACTGACGTCTTATTTTGTCCCTTTTTATATCCTCCTGGAAGAAAATTAAAATTGCCTGCCCTCGTCCGAGAGAGTATACAGAGGAACTAACGTGGGTTTGAAAGGAAGCATGGAAAGCTCCAATCTGAGGATCATGAGCGTGGCAGTTAAACCCAGAGTTAAAGGATCAAAACTCAGCCCGTATTGAGAGGACATTCTGTCAAAATTTCTGTCAACACTTATGCTGTCATTGAAAACGTCCTCAGAAGCTGCTTCCACATCTCTTCTCATCCTTCACGGTCACCTCCGGAAGGAGGAAGAGTTAACTATATCTGCTAAGTGGAAACTGTTGAATGGAAGGGTCAAAAATATTTGATGGATCAAAGATCTTCTTTCTAGAAAAGCCATAACTAATAAAAGCACATTTGGTGAGTTAGACATACTTTAATGTTTAAATAATTAGCTAGTGGATTAGAACAGCAATATGCAACTGAAGAAACCAGACATAAAACTGTGAAGGCAAGGAAGTCTAGAAACTTATGATACAGGCATGGGGATAACCCATCCTGGAACCCTGCTCACCTGTTAATCACAGGGCTGTCAGACGCTATGTACCTTCTGAGGTGTATTAGTAAGAAGAAAAGAAAGGGGGAATGAGGGAGGTAGAGAGGGAGGGACGAAGGTAGAAAGACGAAACAAAGAGGGGGAGGAACTGTATATATGCTAACCTCTAGCTATACTGTCCAAATTACACTAAATATGGAGGTTGGAGGAACATGATAAACAACAAAATGGAAATGACACAGCCAAACCCATAATGTGGAAAATTCTACAGGACAAGTGATTTGATTCCTTCACTAAATAAATGGCAATAAATAAAAGGAGAGGGAACTCTAATAGAATAGAGATTTTTTAAATTTAAGAATGGAAATGCATGGCTCTTATTTGGATCAGACTTTGAAAGGAAAAAAAAACTATTAAAACCCACTTTGGAGAAGAGGCAATAAAATATTCTGAGTTTTAGATAATATTAAGGAATTATTTTTGTTTTGCTTTAGCATGTTTTGAAAGAAATCAGTGCTAAAGCATTTATAGGTAAAACTATATGTTGTCTAGGATTTGTTTTTAAATATTCTAACAAAAAATTTAGGAAGAAAGATGAATGAAGAATGGTAGGATACTGACTATTGGGGAAATTAAGATACAAGTATTCAAGGTAATTTTGGTACCTTCTCTAATTTTGTGACTATTTGAACATTTTTGTGATACAAAGTTAAAATCAAAGTGGAGAGGTTACTGTGTCTCAAAAGTTTGGAACAGGTTTTTCTGGCTTTCTGGTACTTAGGCTCAGGGAGCCTGACTGAGCTTCCAGAACTTTCCCTGAGAGCAGACCTGGCCAGCTCAGCCTCTGGCAGACACAGTCAGAGCTGTGATCTTTTGTTCTCATCCTTTCTCTGTTTATAACTGAGTGTCTGAGACAAGGTCATCTGGGTCCCTTTCTAGTCTGGAAAATATCATCAATCCCTTTTTTTAGTCTCAATTCAAAACTGCAACCTCCAGCACAATTAGCTCAGAAGTCTTTACTTTGGAAAGTAAAATTGACCCTTTGAATTCAATTTAGCTTGGATCCTTGTGATTATGTTCAATCGGCAGAACCCCAGAGGGCAGCCGGTTATCTGCCCCTAACCTGCAACTGCGGGAAGCAGGGCAGGTAACACAGCGACAGAAAAGCTGAATTGCAGGCAGGCATTTTGAGGGTAATGGAAAATTATGCGTGCTCCCCTGCTGAGGTCAATTATCCTGGGTAATAAAAATGTTAAAGACTGGAGAAAGTGGGATTAAGTGTTGGAGTGAGGTCCCTAGGGGAGCAAGATAGGGAAGGATTTGTATCAGAGAGATGATTTATTTTCCTTTATAGTTGGGGACATGAAGGTGGCTTTCTTCTGGTGGGAGAAAGCTTTGAAATAAAAAAAAGAATAGAGATGGGGAAAGAAAAGAGACTGGTTTGTGCGTGGGCTAGAGTGACAACAGCAGTTGTATAAAAGCTAATCTGGCTGACGACCCAGGGGCTGGGCTGAGCATTAGGAGAGCTAGAGAGATACCCAGGTCTCAGGCGGACCTTCCGTGCTATATAGACAGACTGGGTGGGCAAGTTGGGGCGCTCTAAGCCCAGAAGAACACAGCTCAAAAGGTTCCTGTGGCTCAGCGAGTAGGGCGCCGGCCCCATATACCGAAGGTGGCAGGTTCAAGCCCGGCCTCGGCCGAACTGCAAAACAAAAAAAATAGCCGGGCGCTGTGGCGGGCGCCTGTAGTCCCAGCTACTCAGGAGGCTGAGGCAAGAGAATCGCTTAAGCCCAAGAGCTGGAGGTTGCTGTGAGCAGTGTGATGCCACGGCACTCTACCCAGGGCGATAAAGT